>JAVJIF010020334.1:0-65637 GCA_038442645.1 Agave tequilana | reverse complement strand
CTGTCAGCCACAGTCTGGGTCAGAAACTGGGTCAGAAACACAGTTAAATTTAATTCTAAAAATTCTTTTAAGTCTTGTAAAAATCCCCAAAAATAGTTTTATCATTTTGCATTGATATATAAACTTATGATAAACAATTTAACTCAAATATCAAGCATATGAAACCATTTTTGTATTTTAACATTTTTACCAAAATCAAAACTTGTATTTTATCAAACTTGTATTTTAACACATGAATAGGAAAGTCAAAATAAGTTTGTTTAAAAGTCAACCATGCATGTATAGAATGAATCTACTATACGTAAACCAATTAAACTTATTTTGATCAATCTATTCATGAAAACAAATATCGGTTAAACTAAAAACCGAAAACCATAAAACGTGTGTGTTGTGCACTTGAGCATATCAACTATACTAAGCTTTACAAATGGATCTAAAACATATTAAACTAAACTAGGATACCTAAGTCTTCTTGATGATCTTCCATCTTCAAGCCGACTCGATCCCAAACGTGATCCACCGAGTGCAAAGGTATGATCTTGATGCTCGGGCACGGAATCACCAAGTGAAGGCTTCCAAACTCCTCTTTTTGAAGCAATCACCAAATAATATCTTGTTTAATGATCTGAAACTAAAATCACAAGATTATTAGTAAACATAACTACATGAGTTAATCATCATCAAAACTAGAGAGGAAGGCCTCCGGGCCAACAATCTCCCCCTTTTGATGATGACAAAACTCATGGAGTTATATATGTATGGATTAAAGTTAAGCTTCAAAGAAGCTCCCCCTTAACTCATGCATAAACAAAAATAATATAAATATGCAATGAATAACAATGCATAATCATGCATAAACAATAAAAGGCTCTAGATACCAATGAAATGTTCAAAAATGAAATGTTCAAAAACAAAACATGCTCTAGATACCATTTAAAATTAAACTAAATTAAACTTAATATATGCAAAACATAAATATGCATATATAAAACATGTACCAATCATGCATATTAAAAACATCTTCTCTATATATGCATGTTGAACTCTCAAATAATTCTCCCCCTTTTTGTCAATCATCAACAAAGGGGTAAACAATCAAAACAAAACAAAATTTTCTCCCCCTTTTTGTCTAAAACAAAAACAAAAACCAAATAGGGGTGACAATCAATTAAGATATCAATTGAAAATATGTCAAAGTAGCATCTTGATACCAATTGAAAGTAAACATAGATCAATCAACAAATAGTATATGCGATATATATTCATGAAGAGGAAGATGTGAAGCTTCCCTACATAAATACATTACATGAAGGAGGGATGACAAGCCCTAATTCACATAACGTATACTATGCAATGCATAAGAGGAGATGTGAAGCTCCCCCTACACACGTGTACCACATAAAGAAGAGATGTCAAGCTCCTCAATACAAGATACACTCAACATGAATCTATATGTAGAAGAGATGTTAAGCTCTCCTTGCATATAGGCAATATAATCAAAACATTTTGACTATTTATCTTTAAACAAAATTTTGAGATACCAATTTTAAAACATTCAAATAAACATCTTGATATCAATTGAAATTATTATTCTTTTTAAGTATATGATATCAATTTAAATTTTTATTTTCTATCATAAAGAAAGGGAGTGGAGATACAAATACCAATTGAAATATGAAAATTGAATTTTCTCCCCCTTTATGAAATACCAACAAAACACATGCATAAGCTTGTAATAAGATACCAACTGAAAATTGAATCAATTGAAACAAAGTTGAAGCTCAAGCTTAAGCATAAACAAAATTTTGTGCTTAAAGATATAGGGATATAATAAGCACAAGTAAAACATATATATGTATGAAAAGTTTAATACCAATCGACATTGATACTATTGAAATTGAAAGCATACATACATACAAACATATATGAGTATACAAGAAAGGTCAAAATTGATACCAATTGAAAGAATTTCAATGATACCATTGAAACAACAATAATGATCAAGTGTATACATCATATAACTACCACTCAATCATGTTCAAGTTTAAAATGATTTTCAATATGAGGCATACATGAGCATGATCGCCCATCCATCCGCCCGTTGGATGGTAGGGGTTTTCAAAAAATAGGTTTAGAAAATAAGGTTTGTTTGAAAAACTCTACCAAATGAAGAATATCGCAACTAGTTATATGAATTGTAAACTAGTACGAAATCCTTCAAGTAAGGAATAAAAACAAATTGTTTTTCATGAAATAAGAAATTCACATGATATCAAAACACTCAAGTCAATTAAGCATAAATATGACTCATGAAAACAAAACATGAGTAAACAATAAATGTGAGTGTACAAATAAGATGTGAAGATCACAATCATGAAAAAATGTACCATTAAGCTCAATATTCCTTGAAACATGAAAACATGAAAATCATCAAAACTTATTTAATCTTCAAGGTATATGTATGTCCTATACAAACTAAAGTATACATACATATCCAAACACAACGAGTCCACAAAGATATATGCATGAAGGCACGTGACTCAAAGGATGTATATGTATAACAATAATTTGGATAAAATGGACATATATATGAAGTTAAACATAAAACACATGGAAACATGAAGAAACTAATTTTTCATTAAAACAAATTTCATTTCAAGGTATATGTATGATTTGTCAACACAAAAAGTATACATACATATCCCTAAACACAATTGAGTCCAAATGTATGATTTGCATGAAAAGCAAATGACTCAAGGGGTATACATGTATATCTTAAAGTTTGGCAAAATAGACATATACATGAAATGAAAACACATGATCATAAAACAAAAACAAAAATGGGAATATAAGTTTAAAATGCATGGTTCATCAAAACTAGACTATATTAGAACATCTAATGGGAAACAAATAAGCAATCAAGCTCAAACATATATAGATTTATTTGTGGCCCACTATATGCACAAGTATATACCAAGTTTTAATGAAAACTAACATTTAAACGTATATTCAAAGCATAAAGCATCAAACAAGATAAAATTATCATGATAAATCTTAAACATGATTATTAAAAAAATTCACATGTTATTAAACCTATGATAAACATGATAGCTAAACAAATGGTGAGAACACAAAGTAATAGTTCATTTAAACATGGGTGTCTCAAAATACTATACATGCATGTCAAGAGTCTAATAATCATGGCATTTTCATAATGATCATATAAACAACAAAATATGCTACAAATAATGAACATGAAAAGCATGCATAAATAAATGGGAGTAAGGGTTCGTTACTAAAACCTAGAAGGCAACTCTCCTTGTCTCCAAAACATGGTGGTCTTCCCACCAAACCTTCCTTGAAAGTGATGCATCCAAATTGTTTCCTTTAAGTACGGAACGCATCCACTCTAAGGTACCGCTACTCTCACGTCATGCGAGAGCCCACACCTACATCAAACACACGAGGGGTGGTCTTTGGTACCCACAACTTTTTGGGTCCATGGGGGTTAGTACCTTCTCTAACCCAAACAAAATTAGTTGCTAAATTTGAAACATGTATTCTATCATAACAAAATTTAGTAAGGTGGCCCTTATGTCCACAATGTGTACTAGTGTACACATGAGCAAACATGTGATGGGTGTGTCCGTGAGGAGCATGTGTATGCCGTGGATGGTGTGCATGCATAGATGGAACTTGTTTCTTTCGAAACAAAGTTTCAAAACGTGTATGGCTCTTGGCACATTGGCTCAAGGTGGAGCCTAAACAATCTACACTCTTCTTAAGCATGGATATGTCATTTTCAATTAAAGAAGAGGTGACACATGCACTAGGTGAAGTGTGAGATACTACACTAGTATGGCAAACGTGTGAAACAATATCATTTTTCAAAGATTTATTTTTATTTAAACAAATTTCTAATTCTTTTGAAATGAAATCAATTTCTCTTTTCAAAGAATCATTTTCTCTTAAAACAAATTCAACTTTTGAAGATAAAACATCATTATTTTTCAAAATTGATTCACAGTCATTTTTAGATTTTAAAAATTTATTTTCTTTTAATGCAAGTTCAAGTTGAGATTTAATGAATCCCTTTCATTCAAAATCTCATCTTTCTCTTGCAAAACAATGTCAAGTCTAGAATGCAAATTTTTATTTTCATTGTTAAGGCCTAGACTTTACTTTTTCAAAATTTTATATTTTTCTAATAATTTTTCACACACAATGGATAGTTCTTCATTTAAAGCATGGGCATCAACATAATCATTTGAAGAACTAACATCATCGTCATCATCTAAGTGGGTTTCCGAGTGTACCTCAAGGGAGTCATTCCCTTGGACCATGTGGCATTGTTGTTGGCCCAAAGGCCTATCACCCTAATTTTGATGATGATCAACTCATGAAGTTATGTTTACTAATGATCTTGTGTTTAAATAGTGACAGATTCATTTTCAAGATCTTAGTAGGTGCATAGCTCAACAAAGGATAAAATGTCAAGATTTGGAGCTAGCACGGTGTGATCCAAGGAGCTTTTGGATCAAGCTTGGACCAAGTCAAGAAGATGAGAAGCCTTCAAGTGAAGACTTCAAGAAGATGAAGACTTGTATCTAGGTATAAGATTTTATTTTTGTTTTAGTTAAAAATGTAAAGGATAGATAGTTGGTGGATTGCTCAAGTACATATACACACACACTCTTGATAGATTTGTTTTACAAAAGAATTTTCAGTTTAGAAAAGACTTTCATTTGGAAAATAGTATTTCAAGTGATTTTGGTGTTTCCCATATACTTATCTTTTAACCAAAACTAAGTTTAGAGCTTAATGTCAAAACTTAGATATTTCATCTTATTTGTGTAGTGGATCATATCCATACACACTATGCTTTAATGAGTTCAAATATCTAGTTTTTATTTAAGATGTTTTGGAAAAACAAAGTTTAAAAAACATGTTTTGGAAAATACAGTTTTTATCATGAGCCAAATATTTTCATATTACAAAAATAGTCCAATCTTTTATAACATGCCTTGATTTTGTGCAAGCATGTTTGTTTATTAAAGTATATTGGTTAAACTATTTTTGTAGATTTTTAAGTATTTTATGGGATTTTATTTGAGCCAAAAAGACTAACTTTTTAATCCTAAAAAACTGTTTCAGGCTTCGGATAAGTCGACTTACTACCTTTATAGTCAACTAATCCTGAAGTCGGCCGACCGGACCGGTCGACCGACGTGCACAGATGTGCACGCCTTTGTGCACTGGAGGACGGCCGACCGTGCCGGTCGACCGCTCCAGAGAGCAGTGCTCTCAGGAAAGTTCGGCCGACCGTACGGGTCGACCGACAGAGAGTTAGACTCTCAGCTCCAGTGGGTCGGTCGACCCAGGCGGTCGACCGTGGCTCCAACGGTCAGATTTCTGACCGTTGGCGGTCGACCGACCCGTCGACCGGCAGCTCTGACAGAGCCCCAACGGCTAGTTTTTGACAGCCTATATATTTGGGGGTTTGTGGACTGTTTTCAACAAGATTTGGAGAAGTTTTAGAGCCAGTTTTTCCTACTCTTTTCAGAGGTTTTTCTCCACAAAATTGAGGGAAAATATTTCCAATCAAAAGGAAAGTTTTATCAAGAGTGTAAAAGAGATTCTTTGAGTTTTCCTCCACCATTCTCTTCCTTGTTTTTCTCACACCACACTTGAGCTATCCATTGATTATTCATCCTATAGGTGAGTTATAGTGAGATTGTTTTTAGGTGATCAAAGTGTTGTGATCACCAAAGACTTCATTTGTTCCTTTGAGGAGGCGGACGTGTGTGTCCGCGTTGTTTTGAGTTCGGGTGCGGACTCGGTTTGTTTGAGGTGCGGCCTCGGCGAGCTAGTGAGCTTGCGGTGTGTACGGGACTAGGGAGTTCGAGGGCTTGTAGGTGTTGCGGCACCGAGGAGAGATCCATTGGGATCTTGCATAGTGGAAATCCTTTGTATGTCGAAGGCAGGGATGTAGAGCAAGTGTGCTCGAACCTCGAAACATACCATTGTGTTTGCAATTGCTCACACACACTCTCTCTCTTTGTCTCTTTTATATCTTGCATTCATTATTGTTCATCTTTATATGCTAGATATACATTGTGTGCTTTATTGATATACTTGCGTGGGTTTGTTTGCTAACACTTGTATTCAACCAAGAGAGCCAACGCGGCACCTCAACCCATTCAAGGGGAATCTAGAGGTTTGTCCAGAGCCCTTCACGGGGAATTCAGCAACACTCTTGGTTATACGTGGTGTTTAGTTTAAAAGTTTTATTTGGTCATAATTGTTTTTAGCTTCCGCATTATTTGCATCATTTGGCATTAAGTGACCATTAGATTAGCCATCACCTATTCACCCCCCCTCTAGGTGAACCTACAATTGGTATCAGAGCTTGGTACTCTGATTTGGGTCAACAACCTAGAGTTAAAGATCCTCATTTTTAGGCTAATCACAATATTTGTACACACACCATGGACTTCATGTCACCACCCATGTTTGACATTGTTAACATCCACATATGGAAGGTGAAGATGTCCTTGTACCTCAAAGCCCTAGGTTATCATGTTTATCTTGCCACTACTAATAATGCATATTGTTTAGATGGTAAGAATTTTGAGGCTAATATAAAAGCCCTTCATGCTTTAAAGTTTACCCTAGATGATGTTTATTTATCTAGAGTTTCTAACTTTGATTCGGCTTTTGTAGTTTGGAATACCCTCATCTCCCTTGGCGAAAAAGATCAATACTATGCGGGGAGCGATTCGGACGTTGGAAGCAACACCTCCAACTTGTGCTATATGGTCCAAGGGGATAACCCCCTTGAGGTAACTTCCGAATCCGAGGATGAGGATAATAACATGTCATATGAAGAGCTTTCTACATTTTGTCAATTATTGCTTGAGAAATATGACATGATTAAAAAGGAAAATAAAAATTTAAAAAAGAAAGTTGATTGCATGCATATAGAACAAGATTCATTTAAATCTAACATTGCATGCTTAGAAAAAGAAAATAAGTTTTTGAAAAATGAAAATGTTTCCCTCATGTCTAAGTTAAATGATTTATGTGAAGGAAACACTATTTTGAAAGATAAAATTATTTTAGTGAAAACTCAAAAGGAAATTGTTTTTCAAAAAAACAACTCTTTGAAAAAGAAAATTTTTGAAAAAGAAAAGGAAAAAGAAAAAGTTTTTAAAAAGAAGAAAAATGATTCTTTATCTCATCATGCTTTACATGCCACCACTAATGAGATAAAAGTTTTGAAAAATAAAATGGATTGTTTGAGTTCAACTTTGAACTCTTGTGCATTTAACCATACTAGATTGGAATCCTTGTTTCAAAAGAAACAAGTTCCCCATGTTCATGCACACTCACATCATGCATTTGCTTATGTTGCACACACGATCACAAACATTCACATAAGCATCCTAAGGTGTACAAGTGTACACATTGGGTCGCAAAGGCCATCTAGCAAAATTTTGTTTTGATAAGTTGCATGTTTCAAATTTTGCTAATCATAAAAATGTTTGGGTGCCTTACAAAGCTAACCCCCAAGGACCCAAGAAAATATGGGTACCAAAACTCCCACCATTTGCTTTTGATGTAGGTGAGGGCTCTCACAAAGCGTGAGAGGATCGGTGCCTTGGTAGTAGATGCACTTGGACATGATGGACATACTTTTGGGATGCATCACTATCAAGGAGCTTTGGTGGAAAGACCACCATTTTTGGAGCTTTGGAGTTGGTATCAATCTCTAAACTCCTATTTTTTATGATCATGCTTGTTCATTCATAATATTCATAGCATGTTCATGTTTTATTTGTTTTATGTGCTTCATGTGGTAAAAACATGCTTAGATGTAGTTTTTATCAAAACTTGTATTATATATGTACAAATAGTGAGAACAAATTGATTCATATATGTTTGCACTTCATGCTCATTTGTACCCACTATATGCACATGTATAGGCTAGTTTTGATGATTCTTTCATTTATACATGTTTTGCCAATTTTCATGTTTTTACTTCATGTTTATGTATTTTTAATTCAAATCTAATAAATATACATGTATACCGGTGAGTCTCTTACCTTCATGTAAATACCTTAATAGACTCTTTTATATTTGGGATATGTATGTGTATTGTTAGGATTGGATAAATCATACATATACCATGAAGATTAGTGTTTTAATGAAAATAATTTTTCATGTTTTTGTTTTGTTAAAAATGTGACTTATGATTTTTTTGAGCTTCAATGTCTATTTTCATGAAAATGCTACTTACATGATTTTTAAACACTCATCTTTTATTTTTCAAGATAATTTTGAGCTTTATGAACTATGAGTGCTTGAATATTTTTGTACTTAGTATGATTCATGAAATATACATGTTTTGATTTCATGTTTTTGAAGGATCTTTAACTAGATTTTCAAATTTATTTTAACTAGTTATTGTTCCTCATTTGGTAGTGATTTTCAATGCTAAAATATTTTCAAATCTATTTTTGAAAACCCTACCTTCAATGGGAGGATGGATGGGCGATTATGCCTTGTATGCTTCATTGAAAATCTTCTATCTTGAGCATATGAAGGGTGGTAGGTTATGAGATATACACTTGATCTTATTGTTATGTCAATTGGTGTCATTGGACTCTTTCAATTGGTATCTAAATTGATAATTTTTGTATATACTCATACTTTGTTTTCTTATATATGTATGTATCATGTCAATTGGTATACTCATTTCATACATATATATGATTTTCATGTGCTTAACTTTCAATTGGTTCACATTTTTAAAAAGCACAAAGTTTATGATGAAAAATAAAATTTTGGATCATTATGTTTACTATTGGTATCAATATGTTTCAACTTCATATTTGTTAAATTTCAATTGGTATCAATAAGTTTTATAATAATGACTATTTTCAATTTGGTATCTTAAAATTTTGATTGTTTTACAAGAGCTCTGATACCTTTAAAATGTTGTTTAAAAAAAAAATTAAAAAATGTTTTGATATGTATTTCCTATATGCAAGGAGAGCTTAACATCTCTTCTACATATAGATTCATGTTGAGTATATTATAAATTGAGGAGCTTGACAACTCTTCTTTATATGATATACGTGTGTAGGGGGAGCTTCACATCTCCTCTTATGCATTACATAATATGTGTTATGTGAGTTAGGGCTTGTCATCCCTTCTTCATGTAATGCATATCTGTAGGGAAGCTAACTTAGCGTCTTCCTCTTCATGAATGTATATCGCATATAAATCTTTATTGATTGATTTGTATTACCCCTTCTTGATCTTTTTGTTTTTGACAGAAAGGGGGAGAAAATTTTGTTTGATTTGATTTTACTTTGAACCCTTTGTTGATGAGTGACAAAAAGGGGGAGAAGTATTTAAGTTTATATGCATGTTTTCATGTTTTCATTGCTTAGGGGGAGAAGTATTTGTCTTCCTTGTTGTTTACGCATATATGTTTTGTATTGCAAATAGGAGAAAAAGATTTTGATTTATGCTTGTTGCATGTTTTATCTCCATACTTGCATACATATTCATGTGCCTCATTGTCATATCTATTATTTATTTGGTATGCATGAGTTAAGGGGGAGCTTCTTTGAAGCTTTACTTTAATCCATGCGTATATAACTCCATGAGTTTTGTCATCATCAAGAGGGGGAGATTATTGGCCCAAAGGCCTATCATCCTAGTTTTGATGATGATCAACTCATGAAGTTATGTTTACTAATGATCTTGTGTTTAAATAGTGACAGATTCATTATCAAGATCTTAGTAGGTGCATAGCTCAACAAAGGATAAAATGTCAAGATTTGGAGCTAGCACGGTGTGATCCAAGGAGCTTTTGGATCAAGCTTGAACCAAGTCAAGAAAATGAGAAGCCTTCAAGTGAAGACTTCAAGAAGATGAAGACTTGTGTCTAGGTATAACATTTTGTTTTTGTTTTAGTTAAAAATGTAAAGGATAAATAGTTGGTGGATTGCTCAAGTACATACACACACACACACTCTTGATAGATTTGTTTTACAAAAGAATTTTCAGTTTAGAAAAGACTTTCATTTTGGAAAAATAGTATTTCAAGTGATTTTTGGTGTTTCTTATATACTTATCTTTTAACCAAAACCAAGTTTAGAGCTTAATGTCAAAACTTAGATATTTCATCTTATTTGTGTAGTGGATCATATCCATACACACTATGCTTTAATGAGTTCAAAATATCTAGTTTTTATTTTAAGATGTTTTGGAAAAACAAAGTTTAGAAAACATGTTTTGGAAAATACAGTTTTTATCATGAGCCAAATATTTCCATATTACAAAAATAGTCCAATCTTTTATAACATGCCTTGATTTGTGCAAGCATGTTTGTTTATCAAAGTATATTGGTTAAACTATTTTTGTAGATTTTTAAGTATTTTATGGGATTTTATTTGAGCCAAAAAGACTAACTTTTTAATCCCAGAAAACTGTTTCAGGCTTCGGATAAGTCGACTTACTACCTTTATAGTCGACTAATCCTGAAGTCGGCCGACCGGACGGTCGACCGACGTGCACAGATGTGCACGCCTTTGTGCACTGGAGAACGGCCGACCGTGCCGGTCGACCGCTCCAGAGAGTAGTGCTCTCTGGAAAGTTCGGCCGACCGTACGAGTCGACCGACAGAGAGTTAGACTCTCAGCTCCAGTGGGTCGGTCGACCCAGGCGGTCGACCGTGGCTCCAACGGTCAGATTTCTGACCGTTGGCGGTCGACCGACCCGGTCGACCGGCAGTTCTGACAGAGCCCCAACAGCTAGTTTTTGACAGCCTATATATTTGGGGGTTTGTAGACTGTTTTCAACAAGATTTGGAGAAGTTTTAGAGCTAGTTTTTCCTACTCTTTTCAGAGGTTTTTCTCCACAAAATTGAGGGCAAATATCTCCAATCAAAAGGAAAGTTTTATCAAGAGTGTAAAAGAGATTCTTTGAGTTTTCCTCCACCATTCTCTTCCTTGTTTTTCTCACGCCACACTTGAGCTATCCATTGATTATTCATTCTATAGGTGTGTTGTAGTGAGATTGTTTTTAGGTGATCAAGTGTTGTGATCACCAAAGACTTCATTTGTTCCTTTGAGGAGGCGGACGTGTGTGTCCGCGTTGTTTTGAGTTCGGGTGCGGACTCGGTTTGTTTGAGGTGCGGCCTCGGCGTGCTAGTGAGCTTGCGGTGTGTACGGGAGTTCGAGGGCTTGTAGGTGTTGTGGCACCGAGGAGAGATCCATTAGGATCTTGCATAGTGAAAATCCTTCGTGTGTCGAAGGCGGGGATGTAGAGCAAGTGTGCTCGAACCTCGAAACATACCCTTGTGTTTGCAATTGCTCACACTCTCTCTCTTTGTCTCTTTTATATCTTGTATTAATTTATTGTTCATCTTTATATGCTAGATATACATTGTGTGCTTTATTGATATACTTGCGTGGGTTTGTTTGCTAACACTTGTATTCAACCAAGAGAGCCAACGCAGCACCTCAACCCATTCAAGGGGAATCTAGAGGAGTTTGTCCAGAGCCCTTCACGGGGAATTCGGCAACACTCTTTGGTTATACGTGGTGTTTAGTGTAAAAGTTTTATTTGGTCATAATTGTTTTTAGCTTCCGCATTATTTGCATCATTTAGCATTAAGTGACCATTAGATTAGCCATCACCTATTCACCCCCCCTCTAGGTGAACCTACAATTGTGAATCGGATTCTCCACTAGATTCCTCCTCTTGTTGTATTGGCAATTGAAGCTTGGAGGTGGTGGTGGTTGTCAACATATTCCACACTGCAAATGCGGAATCAAATTTAGAAGCAAGCATAAGATATTCTTTAGGAAGTGTACTTCTAATGGCCTCAAGGGCTTGTGCATTGGCCCCTATATGCTTGCTATCACTAAGGAAGGATTCCTTTGGTAATGGCAAGGTGAACCTTATATTCTAGGGTTAGTAAATAAACGGACATCCTAGTCTTCCAAACAATTATGTTGGAAGGGTCAAACATAGGTGGGGTCATAAAGTCCATGGGTCCAAACTATATGTGTGCAAACAAGCAAATGCAAATGGTAGATTAGCAAACAAGGATCTCACTCCTAGGATGTTAAGCCTAAGTATCAGGAGCGTAGGCTCTGATACCAATTGAAAAACACCTAGGGGGGTGAATAGGTGTAAATGCTAATCTAGATGTTGGCCCAATGGCCTTCCACTCTAGTTTTGATGATGATCAACACTCATGTAGTTATGTTTACTAACATTCTTGTGTTTCTAAGTTTCAGATCATTAACAGGATATTAGGTTGGTGATTAGCTTCAACAAGATGATTAGAAGCTATTCATGATGATTCCGGTGCCAAAGCTTAAAGTTCATACCTTTGCACTTGGAGAATCACGGAGTTTGGACCGAGTCTACTTGAAGATGAAGATCGTCAAAAAGACTTAGATATCTAGTTTAGAGTTTGTGTTTTAGATCCATATTTGTAAAGCTTAGTTTAGTTGATATGCTCAAGTGCACAAAACACACACGTTTCATGATTTGGTTTTTGGTTTTCATGAATAATAGATCAAAACAAGTTTACCTTATACCTATGTATATTAGATATGTTCTAGATATACATACATGCTTTAACTTGCTAGACAAACTTATTTTGACTATCCTATTCATGTTTTGGAAAATTCTAGTTTGATAAAATACAAGTTTTGTTTTTGATAAAATTGGCAAGACAAAAAAATGAATTGATATGATTGATATATGTCTTGAAATTTTTATCACAAGTTTGGTTATCAAAGTAAAATGATAAAACAAGTTTTAGAAAAACATATTTTTAGAAAAATAGTTTTTATTGTGATTAAAACTATTTTTTAGATTTACTGTGATTTTATGGAATTTTTATTGAGTGAAAAGACCTATTTTCAAATCCCGTATCTGTGCAGAACTGAGGACTGGCTGACAGGCCAAATCGGTCGACCGGACCGGTCGACCGCACCATAGGCTGGTCGACCGGGACGGTCGACCGATGTGCACAAGTCTGTGCACGTTTTGGAGTCTCTGGGACGGTCGACCGGGCCGGTCGACCGAGATGAGAGTTCTGCTCTCAGGATGTTTCGGTCGACCGGGCCGATCGACCGCAGTTGCCCAACGGTCACATTTTTGACCGTTGGCGGTCGACCGGACCGGTCGACCGGCAGTCTGTCAGACTGCCAACTCAGCCTAACGGCTAGTTTTGTATAGGGGCTATATAAACCCATCTCTTTGGGGATTTTGGCCAAGTTTTTTAAGGAGAAAAATTTCTGGTTTCTAGAGTTTTTAAAACAAGTTTTCAAAAGTGTTTGGGGCTTTTATTCTTCAATCTTTATTGTTTTAGGTTTTGGAAAAATCAAAGAAAAGAATATTTTGGGAGATTTGTCTTGGTTTTCATTCTATATCTTTTTGGAAGGATTTTCCCAAGTGATTTTCTTTGTTGCTAGTTTTCCAAACACCTAGTTTTCCACACTTGAGCTATCTTCTATCCTAAACTATTAGGATCTTGTTTTTGTGGAAAAAGATAAGAGAAAAAGAAAGAGAAGTGTTTGAGGTTGTTTGTTGTAAACCTCATTGTTGTAAACACCCTTATACTTGTGAATCCCTCTTCGGTAGAGGTGATCGGGTGATTGTGTGTGGATTGGTTGTTGTATTGGCTACGGGCCTAACCCCTCGGTTGTGAGGAGGTTGTTGTTGAGAGAGGAGTTTGGTACTCCTAGAGTTGTACGAAATCCTCTTAGGTAGAGGTTCCCTCGGTGGGAGTTGAGATAGTGGAAATCCTACATGGTGGTGTAGGCGGGGATGTAGAGCAAGGTGCTCGAACCTCGAAACAAATCTTTGTGTTTGCGTATTGATCCATTGTCTCTCTAACTCTCTCTCTTATAATTGTGCAAAGCATCATACTCATCATCATATCATACTTGCTTGTGTTGAGAATTGATTCATTCATACCATATATTGCTTGTGTTGTACCTTGCATTTCTTATTGTTATATCCTTTATTGCTTGGCTTGATTGTGTGTGCACATTGCTTGGATTGCTTGTGTTGTGTGCCTAATTTATACTCATCCAACAAGAGCTTCACATAGCACCTCAACCCATTTCAAGGGGAATCAAGGGGAGTTAGTCCAGAGCCTCGCAAGGGGAATTCGGCTACACTTGTTGTATTGTATTAGTTTGTGCATAATTTGCATTAGCTTCCGCATTTAGCGCACTTAGTTTGCATTTAGTTTCTAGATTAGCACTTACACCTATTCACCCCCCCTCTAGGTGTTTTTCAATTGGTATCAGAGCTAGTGCTCCTGATACTTAGGCTTAACATCCTAGGAGTGAGATCCATTTGCTTGCTAATCTCATTTGCATTTGCTTGTTTGCACACATTTAGTTTATACCATGGACTTCATGACCCCTCCTAGCTATGATCCTTCCAACATTGATATTTGGAAGTATAGGATGTCCATGTACCTAAAGACCCTAGGTTTGCATGTTTTCCTTGCGGCCACCAAGAGATGTTATCTTGGTGATTGCAATCATATAGGGGCCAATGCACAAGCCCTAGAGGCCATTAGAAGCACTTTACCAAAAGAATATCTTTTACGTGTTTCTAATCTTGATTCCGCTTTTGCAGTGTGGAACAAGTTGACAACAACCACCACCACCTCGGAGCTTCAAGTTCAAATTCTAGAAGAGGAATCTAGTGGAGAATCCAACTCTCAATGCTTCATGGTCCAAGGGAATGACTCCCTTGAGGTACACTCGGAAACTCCATTAGATAGTGATAATGATGCTAGTTCTTCAAGTAATGATATTGTTGATCCCCATGCTTTGAATGAAGAACTATCTATTGTATGTGAAAAATTAATTGAAAAGTATAAGATTTTGAAAAAGAAAAGTCTAGAAATTGAAAAAGAAAATAAGTGTTTGCATTCTAGACTTGATTGTGTTTTGCAAGAAAAGGTTGAGGTCTATAATGAAAAGGATTCATTGAGATCTCAATTGGAACTTGTTTTAAAAGAAAATAAATTTTTTAAAGTCTAAAAATGATTGTGAAACTCTTTTAAAGAAAAATGAAATTTTATCTTCTAAAGTTGATTTTGTTTTAAAAGAGAATGTTGCTTTGAAAAATAAAATCATTTCTATTTCAAATGAGTTGAATGTTTGTTTAGATAAGAATATTGTTTTGCAAAATAAAATTGATGAACATGTTTGCCATGCTAGTGTAGCCTCTTCATCTAGACTACCTAATGCATGTACCTCTTCTTCTAGGATTAATGATGATATTTGTATGCTAAAGAAGAGAGTAGATTGTTTGGGCTCCACTATGAGCCAATGTGCTAAGAACCATACACATTTGGAATCCTTGGTTCGAAAGAAACAAGTTCCATCTTCTATGCATGCACACCCTCCACGGCATACACATGCTCCTCACGGACACCATCACACCATGTATGCTTATGTGTACACTTGTACACATTGTAGTCGTAAGGGCCATCTTGCTAAATTTTGTTTTGATAGATTACATACTACTAATTTAGCAAAGAAATTTGTTCGGATTAGAGAAGGGACTAACCCCCATGGATCCAACAAGATGTGGGTACCAAAGACCACCCCTCCTATTGTTTTTGATGTAGGTGTGGGCTCTCACATGACGTGAGAGTGATGACACCTTGGAGTGGATGCGTTCTGGACTTCATGGAAATCAAATTGGATGCATCACTTTCAAGGGAAGATTTGGTGGAGATGACCACCATGTTTTGGAGACAAGGAGAGTTGCTTCTTCGGTTTTGGTAACAATCCTTTACTCCCATTTATTGTTTACATGCTTTCCATGTTTTAATGTTTATAGCATGTTTTTGATGTCTATGGATTAGTATGTTCATTCATGTTTATTAGATCCTTGACATACATGTATAGTATTTGAGACACATATGCTTATATGAACCCATATTTAGTGTTCTCACTTTTGTTTAAGCTATAATGTACATCATGAATCTAATACATGTGAATTTACATAATAATCATGTTTTAGTTTTATCATGATGACTTTTATGTTTGTTTTGATGCTTCATGTTTTGAATATATGTTTAAGTGTTAGTTTTTATTAAGACTAGTTATATACTTGTACATAGAGTGGGCTACAAATAAATCTATATATGTTGAGCTTGATTGCTTATTTGAACCCATTAGATGTGCTAGTATAGTCTAGTTTTGATGATTCATACATTTTAAACTTGTATTCCATTTTTGAATTTGTTTTATGATTGTGTGTTTCACTTCATGTATATGTTTGTATTGCCAAACTTTAAGATATACATGTATACCCCTTGAGTCATTTGCCTTTAATGCAAATCTATATTTGGACTCAATTGTGTTTAAGGATATGTATGTATACTTCATGTTTGACAATTCATACATATACCTTGAAATGAAATTTGTTGTGATGAAAATTTAGTTTTTCATGTTTCATGTATTTATGTTTAACTTCATGTATATGTCTATCTAGTTCAAACTAATCTTATACATATACATCTTTTTGAGCCACGTGCCTTCATGAATATACATTTAGTGGACTCGTTGAGTTTTGGATATGTATGTATATTTTAGCTTGTATTAGACATACATATGCCTTGAAGATTAAATAAGGAGTGTTATATGATTTTTTCATGTTTTTGATAGAATTATGTTTTAAGGAATAATTGAGCTCAACGAAATATTTTTCATGATTATGATCTTCACATATTATTTGTACACTCATATCTATTGCTCATGTTTTGTTTCTCATGAGTTATGCTTTATTGGTTAGAGTGATGATTATCATGTGAATTTCATTTTTGTTTATTCCTTGCTTGAAGGATTTCGTGCTAGTTAACAAGTTTTCCATTTAACTAGTTGCGGTATTCTTCATATGGTAGAGATTTTCAAACAAAACTACATTTTCAAATCTATTTTTGAAAAACCCTACCATCCAAGGGCGGTAGGATGGGAGATCATGTTCATGTATGCCCTAAATTGAAAATCTTTAAAACTTGAATTATGATTGGGTGGTAGATAATATGATGTATACACTTGAACTTATTGTTATGTCAATTGGTATCATTGAACTCTTTCAATTGGTATCATTTTGATCTTCTTGTATACTCATATATGTTTTGTATGTATGTATGCTTTAAATTCCAAGTATATCAATTTCTATTGGTATCTATTTTTCATACATATATATGTTTGTGTTTATGCTAGTGCTTGAGTTTCAATTTTGTTTAAATTGATTACTTTTAAATTGTTATCAAGACTATGCATGACTTTAGTTTGTATTTCATAAAGGGGGAGAAAATATGATTTTGTATTTCTATTGGTATTTGTACTCCCACACTTTATGATTAAAAGTTGTTTATATGTTTTTAAATGAACAATTCTTACAATTGGTATCAATGTTTCTATGTAAAATCTTTTCAATTGGTAAAAATTTACAATTGGTATCATATTTAAGAAATTTAAAATTTGTTATGTTGTTTTACAATTGGTAATTTGTTATGTTTAATTACAATTGGTATTTTCAAAATTTTGTTTAAAGAAAATATTCAAAGTTTTGATTTGTATTTCCTATATGCAAGGAGAGCTTAACATCTCTCTTACATATAGATTCATGTTGAGTATATTATAAATTGAGGAGCTTGACAACTCTTCTTTATATGATATACGTGTGTAGGGGGAGCTTCACATCTCCTCTTATGCATTACATAATATGTGTTATGTGAATTGGGGCTTATCATCCCTTCTTCATGTAATGCATATGTGTAGGGAAGCTAACTTAGCGTCTTCCTCTTCATGAATGTATATAGCATATAACATATATTGATTCTTGTTTATTGGTATCAAGATGCTTCATTGACATATTTTTAATTGATATCATGTTTGTAGTCACCCCTTATTGATTTTGTTTTTTATTTTAGACAAAAAGGGGGAGAATATTGTTTGCATTGTTTTGATTGACAAAAAGGGGGAGAAAGATTTTTACCCCTCATTTTATCTATGGTTTTGATTGTTTACCCCTTTGTTGATGATTGACAAAAGGGGGAGAAAGATTTATGAAGTTTTATATGCATGCTTATGTTTATGCATATATTATGTTTTAATCTCAAGAATATTAAGTTTAATTGATATATAGAGTTTGCTTTGTAATTGGTATCTAGAGCTTATTTTGTTTTGAATATTCCATTTGATATCTAGAACCATTTATTGTTTATGCATATGCATGTTTCATGTTTAACATTCATTGCATATATTTATTGTTTATCCCTATGCATGAGTTAAGGGGGAGCTTCCTTGAAGCTTAACTTTAATCCATGCATATATAACTCCATGAGTTTTGTCATCATCAAAAAGGGGGAGATTGTTGGCCCAATGGCCTTCCACTCTAGTTTTGATGATGATCAACACTCATGTAGTTATGTTTACTAATATTCTTGTGTTTCTAAGTTTCAGATCATTAACAGGATATTAGGTTGGTGATTAGCTTCACAAGATGATTAGAAGCTATTCATGATGATTCCGGTGCCAAAGCTTAAAGTTCATACCTTTGCACTTGGAGAATCACGGAGTTTGGACCGAGTCTACTTGAAGATGAAGATCGTCAAGAAGACTTAGGTATCTAGTTTAGAGTTTGTGTTTTAGATCCATATTTGTAAAGCTTAGTTTAGTTGATATGCTCAAGTGCACAAAACACACACGTTTCATGATTTGGTTTTGGTTTTCATGAATAATAGATCAAAACAAGTTTACCTTATACCTATGTATATTAGATATGTTCTAGATATACATACATGCTTTAAACTTGCTAGACAAACTTATTTTGACTATCCTATTCATGTTTTGGAAAATTCTAGTTTGATAAAATACAAGTTTTGTTTTTGATAAAATTGGCAAGACACAAAAATGAATTGATATGATTGATATATGTCTTGAAATTTTTATCACAAGTTTGGTTATCAAAGTAAAATGATAAACAAGTTTTAGAAAAACATATTTTTAGAAAAATAGTTTTTATTGTGATTAAACTATTTTTTAGATTTACTGTGATTTTATGGGATTTTTATTGAGTGAAAAGACCTATTTTCAAATCCCGTATCTGTGCAGAACTGAGGACTGGCTGACAGGCCAAATCGGTCGACCGGACCGGTCGACCGCACCATAGGCCGGTCGACCGGGACGGTCGACCGACGTGCACAAGTCTGTGCACGTTTTGGAGTCTCTGGGACGGTCGACCGGGCCGGTCGACCGAGATGAGAGTTCTGCTCTCAGGATGTTTCGGTCGACCGGGCCGGTCGACCGCAGTTGCCCAACGGTCACATTTTTGACCGTTGGCGGTCGACCGGACCGGTCGACCGGCAGTCTGTCAGACTGCCAACTCAGCCTAACGGCTAGTTTTGTATAGGGGCTATATAAACCCCATCTCTTTGGGGATTTTGGCCAAGTTTTTTAAGGAGAAAAATTTCTGGTTTCTAGAGTTTTTAAAACAAGTTTTCAAAAGTGTTTGGGGCTTTTATTCTTTAATCTTTATTGTTTTAGGTTTTTGGAAAAATCAAAGAAAAGAATATTTTGGGAGATTTGTCTTGGTTTTCATTCTATATCTTTTGGAAGGATTTTCCCAAGTGATTTTCTTTGTTGCTAGTTTTCCAACACCTAGTTTTCCACACTTGAGCTATCTTCTATCCTAAACTATTAGGATCTTGTTTTTGTGGAAAAAGATAAGAGAAAAGAAAGAGAAGTGTTTGAGGTTGTTTGTTGTAAACCTCATTGTTGTAAACACCCTTATACTTGTGAATCCCTCTTCGGTAGAGGTGATCGGGTGATTGTGTGTGGATTGGTTGTTGTATTGGCTACGGGCCTAACCCCTCGGTTGTGAGGAGGTTGTTGTTGAGAGAGGAGTTTGGTACTCCTAGAGTTGTAAGAAATCCTCTTAGGTAGAGGTTCCCTCGGTGGGAGTTGAGATAGTGGAAATCCTACACGGTGGTGTAGGCGGGGATGTAGAGCAAGGTGCTCGAACCTCGAAACAAATCTTTGTGTTTGCGTATTGATCCATTGTCTCTCTAACTCTCTCTCTTATAATTGTGCAAAGCATCATACTCATCATCATATCATACTTGCTTGTGTTGAGCATTGATTCATTCATACCATATATTGCTTGTGTTGTGCCTTGCATTTCTTATTGTTATATCCTTTATTGCTTGGCTTGATTGTGTGTGCACATTGCTTGGATTGCTTGTGTGTGTGTGCCTAACTTATACTCATCCAACAAGAGCTTCACATAGCACCTCAACCCATTTCAAGGGGAATCAAGGGGAGTTAGTCCAGAGCCTCGCAAGGGGAATTCGGCTACACTTGTTGTATTGTATTAGTTTGTGCATAATTTGCATTAGCTTCCGCATTTAGCGCACTTAGTTTGCATTTAGTTTCTAGATTAGCACTTACACCTATTCACCCCCCCTCTAGGTGTTTTTTCACTAGATACTAAATGCGCTAATGCGGAAGCTTAAAATAATTTTGCAATCACACTTAGTACAACACACAAGTGTAGCCGAATTTCCCGTGAAGGGCTCTGGACTAACTCCTCTTGATTCCCCTAGATGTGGGTTGAGGTGCTATATGAAGCTCTTGTGATTAAGTACAAGTGAGGCACATAAACACCAAGCATATAATAGATATGATAATATGAATCAATGCTCAAATACAAGCAATATGAATGATATGAATGAAGATGATGCTTTGCACAAATGAAAAAGAGAGAGGGTTAAGAGGCAATGGATCAAATGCAAACAAAAAGATATATTCCGAGGTTCGAGCCCCTAGCTCTACGTCCCCGCCTTCACCGAGAAGGATTTCTAATCCACTAAAGGAGTACCGAACTCCTCTCTCAACCTTACAATGCCACCAAGGCAATACAACCACAATCCACCTCTACCGAAGAGGGATAAGGCCCGTAGCCAACAACCAAACTCCACCTCACAATAGAGGGAGCAAACACAAACCTCAACCTCTACCAGAGAGGGAGCAACCCAATAAGAATAAGGGTTTACAACTTGGTGGTATCTTTCAACCATAAACAATCTCTCTTTTCCCACAAAACAAAAGATCCTATAGAATAGGATAGGTGATAGCTCAAGTGTGAAAAATTAGGTGTTTGGAAATCAAGGACTCAAAGAAATAATCTTGGGAAAACTCTAGAAATGATAGAAATGAAGAACAAATACAAATCTCCCAAAATACTATTTTCTTTGATTTTTCCAAAAACCTAAAACAAATAAGATTGGAAGTTTAAAGCTCAAAACACTTTTGAAAACTTGTTTTTAACACTAGGGAAACATCAATTTTTCTCTTATAAAAACCTTAGCCAAAATCCCAAAGAATTGGGGTTTATATAGGCCAAACAGAAAAACTAGCCGTTAGGCTGATCTGGCAGCCTGACAAGCCTGCGGTCGACCGGCCCGGTCGACCGCCAACGGTCATAAATATGACCGTTGGGGAAATCCGGTCGACCGCCCGGTCCGACCGCCCAGATACAGAGAACAGGCTCTCTGGTCCGGTCGACCGCTCTGTCGACCGCCCAGATACAGAGAGCAAGGCTCTCTGGTCCGGTCGACCGACCGGCCGACCGTCCCTGTGTCTGCCAGACGTGCACAAGGCTGTGCACGTCGGTCGACCGCAACGGTCGACCGGCCCATGGTTCGGTCGACCGTACGGTCGACCGACCTGGCCTGTCAGCCACAGTTTGGGTCAGAAACTGGGTCAGAAACACAGTTAAATATATTTCTAAAAATTCTTTTAAGTCTTGTAAAAATTTCCAAAAATAATTTTATCATTTTGCATTGATATATAAACTTGTGATAAATAATTTAACTTAATATCAAGCATATGAAACCATTTTTGTGTTTTAAACATTTTTACCAAAACAAAAACTTGTATTTTATCAAACTTGTATTTTTCAACACATGAATAGGAAAGTCAATATAAGTTTGTTTAAAAGTTAAGCATGCATGTATAGAATGAATCTACTATACATAAACCAATTAACTTGTTTTGATCAATCTATTCATGAAAACAAATATCGGTTAAACTAAAAACTGAAAAACCATAAAGCGTGTGTTGTGCACTTGAGCATATCAACTATACTAAGCTTTACAAATGGATCTAAAACATACTAAACTAAACTAGGATACCTAAGTCTTCTTGATGATCTTCCATCTTCAAGCCGACTCGATCCAAACGTGATCCACCGAGTGCAAAGGTATGATCTTGATGCTCGGACACGGGAATCACCAAGTGAAGGCTTCCAAACTCTCTTTTTGAAGCAATCACCAACTAATATCTTGTTTAATGATCTGAAACTAAAATCACAAGATTATTAGTAAACATAACTACATGAGTTAATCATCATCAAAACTAGAGAGGAAGGCCTCCGGGCCAACAAATATGACGTGTATGTGTAGTTATTGAATATGTTGTTTGACTATAAGTTCTTGATAGAACTATTGCCATGTGGGTACAATATTGTCACATGTATCTGGGGGACCTGTATGATACAAAAAGGAGGGAGGGAAGATGGGAAAATGTCTATATGTGTGGGTGTGTGTATACTATGGAGGAAGGGACCTTACTGCACGAGAGGATGGGGGAAGACGGGGTATTATTATTATTATTATTACTATATACTATGGAGGAAGGGACCCGTACTGCATGGGAGGATGGGGGAAGATGGGGGTATTATTATCATCGCTATATACTATTGGAGGAAGGGGCCCGTATTTCATGGGCGGAGTGCGAAGACGGTGCTGTGATATATGTATAATGCATCTCTATAAACGATTATGAATAAAATGCATGTGCGATACAGATGTATTCGTGTTATGGATGTGTGGGTGTAGGTACAATATGGGTATCTGAATGTATTATCATGTATGCTAATGTGGACTTCAGAACACAGTTTCAATTAATTGAAATAGGAATACCGACACCAATTGTTTATATACATGCCGATATCAATTAAATAATAGGTGGTAATAAATAGAAATCTAACTGAGAAACTCATTTATCACGTATCTCATGTATCACACACACTGTATTTTTATGTATCATGTGCACTACACCATGTTATACCATGCTCCATTTAAGAATGAAATTAACTCCACTCACTGAGCTGTTGTGCTCACCCCCTCTCCGTCTGAATATTTTCAGGTCAAGGCAAAAACCCAATCGAAGGACTTTGGGAGTATAGCACTGTAGGCTGTCTAAAAATCATTAAAGACAAGCCGTCAAAAGCAGAGTCCCAAACTTCAGACGCAGGGCTAGTCATAGCTAGCACTGCAGCACCAAGGCGCGAGAAATGAAACCCGCGTCTCAGCCAGCACTGCAGCACCAAGGCGCGAGAGTCGAAACCCGCGTCTCAGCCAGAACTGCAGCACCAGGCGCGAGAGTCGAAACCCGCGTCTCCGCCAGCACTGCAGCACCAAGGCGCGAGAAATGAAACCCGCGTCTCAGCAACACTGCAGAGCCAAGGCGCGAGGGTCGAAACCCGCGTCTCAGCCAGCACTGCAGCATCAAGACGCGAGGGTCGAAACCCGTGTCTCAGTGATAACTGCCCTTGTTATGGGGTCAATCACCACCCACATAATGAGGAAGTTAACCCCCATTGTGGAGTGTTTTTAGGGGGTACGTTCACCCCTGAAACCTCTATAAATAGCCCCGTTGCTATGGAGAAGGGGTCGGCAGATTCAGATCAGAGAAATTAAGGAGAAGAGCTTGACTTGAGAGCTCCACAGAGAAGGAAAGAGAGTCCAACTCTTCAAGTAATTTGCTGCGTACAAGTTAATCTTTGCCTGCAATCTCTTTGAGATTTCTGATCGACAGAGCTGTGTTACTCCGTCCACCATCTGAAGAGAAGATCCCTAAAAGTTCCTGACGTTCACCCGGTCAACGAAAAACAAGATTCACTTTCCACCGCCACCTGAAGAACCCAACCTTAAACAAAAGGAGGATTCAAGATTCAATATCCTCCCTCCCTTATAGTCGGAGTATAAGTCCGTTGTAATTTTTCAATTGATTCAAGGAAACTTTACGCTAATTTTTCTCCCACCAAACAAGAGAGATTCCTACTCACTGTTTGAGCGCCACCCAGAGTACTATTTATGGGTTCGATGCCAATAGTACCCGTCCAATGGGGAAGGTCAAGCTCAAATGCCAGATCGGGGACCTAAGGTCAGAGGTGACATGCTACGTCATCGATGCCGACACTTCCTACAATCTGCTGCTGGGACGACCATGGATTCATCACAATTCTATTATTCCCTCTACTCTCCACCAAGTCATGAAATACATCGACGGGAGTGGAAAAGTGCGAACGTTGATTGCCGAAAGGCATCCGTTCAAGGGAGTTGAGAATTATTTCACAGATTCTCTCCTGTATCAGATGCGCTAGTAGAGAAAATATTTGTCCACGCATGCAGATGCGCTAGCGTCCCTCGCTGCCTCCTTAGCTCTTCCGGCTGGAGGAGTAGAGAAAATATTTGTCCACAGCCACGACCTGTATTGCCCGAGAATTGCCCCTGAGGACTACACGGAGCCAATAGGAGATCGTCAGGACAAAGAAAAGCTTGAGTCGTCAACCGGTCCAGAGTCTAGAGACTGGCGGTTCCCTTACATTGATTATGTCCTATACGGCATCCTGCCTGAAGACACTAAAGAAGCGGCTGCCATTAGAAGGAAAGCTCCCAAATTCTACTATAATGCGATAACACGAACATTGTATCGTCGATCGCATGATGGATCTTGCTTCGCTGCCTTTCACAAAAAGAGACCAGGAGGTATTAAAAGAAGCCCATGATGGCATGTGTGGAGCCCATCAACTTGGCCCAAACTGGCATATCGACTCCAAAGGTTGGGATATTACTGGCCCAAGATGATTGCTGACACTATCACTTATGCCAAAAGATGTCACGCCTGCCAAGTATATGGCGATTTCATCTATCAAGCACCAGGATACCTTCACTCTACGACTTCTACCTGGCCATTTGAGATGCGGGGGTTGGATATAGTCGGCCCTATCAGCCCACCATCATCAAAGGGACATCGGTTTATTTTGGCCATAACCGATTATTTCTCCAAATGGGCTGAGGCCATTCCTTTGAAGGAGGTGAAGTCATCTGACGTGATCAAATTCGTTAAACATCATGTCATTTACCGTTTTGGGGTGCCTCGGCGAATTGTCCATGACAATGGACCCCAGTTCGTCAGTCAGGCTTTCCAAAGGTTCTGCGCTAAGTTCAGAATTCAGAGTGTATCCTCAACAACATACTACCCTGCCGCTAATGGTCTCGCAGAAGCTTTCAACAAGACCATTGGCAAGCTTCTCAAGAAATTCGTCTCGAAAAGTCAACGTGACTGGGACGACAAGCTAGGTGAATGCTTATGGGCCTATCGCACAACTGTGCGAACCCCGACAAAAGCTACACCATTTTCTTTGGTATACGGGTGTGAAGCCGTGCTTCCACTGGAAATCCAAATTCCATCTCTACGCGTCGCCCTGACAGCGGAGATGACAAATGAGGAGAAGCATCGACAGCGACTCCAAGAGTTGGAAGCCCTGGATGATAAACGCTGCAGGCCCAACAACAAATTGAGCTCTACCAAGCTCGGATTACCAGAGTGTTGACACTTAAAAAAGACAAGATTCTTACTGGCCCGAACAATGTTTAAACTTGTTGACATTTACAAAAGACAAGTGACAGACAAGCTGACGACCAGTTTTCACCCATCTCCGAGGGATAAGGAAGCAACTTGGACTCCACTGATCCAGCAAGCAGACAGTGAGCCCAGATTGTCTCTAAACAGACCTCAGCAGGTCTAAAGATGCTAGCACTTAGCATCACATGAGCCCAAAGGGATAGCCTCACCTGAGAGGCTAAGATCATCCAACTTCGCCTGAAGCCATACGCAACTGCGCAGAAGGGTATGCGGTTGCTTCGCCACGACGACATCTAGCTCCGCCGAAGAGCTTTCTTCTGACTTCGCCAAATACTGCCTCTAGCTCCGCTATGAGTTCAAAGCGGGCAGCGCCGCTGCTGGTCTACTATGGTCAATCTTTGATCAATTAAATCTCCAGATGAAATCAGATCTAATCGGGATCAAGATCAAGTCCAATCAAGATCAAATCTGAGATCAAATTTGGCAGTTGATTGTCACAATCTCTTGACTCTTCTAAAACGAGTAAGAGGATCAGGAGAGATCTTTCAATTATATGGAAGAATCAAAATGGATCAGGAGGATCAACCGACCTGCCATTTCTAGCTTCGCAGAAGCTGATCCTAGCCTCGCAGCAAGGCTACTTTCCAGATTTAAACAGATTTGATTCAATCTGTTTCTATACTTTCGAGGGACGATTATACCCTTGCTCTCCTTATAAATAGCCCACCAGGGGCACAAGGAAAAAAAAGAAAGACCTCCAGAAGTAGAGACCACATACAGGCGCAAGAGAGGACGACTTCTGAAAGAGAGAGAGAGGACTCCACAAGCAGAGACTTCTTCACAACGCACCGTGCGCACAAGAATTCAGAGACTTTTAGAGAATTACTTCTCTAATCAGGGTGCTGATACCCTAATACCTTCTTCTCAAGGAATCTCCGGAATCAGGCGAGAAGGAATTCCTAATTGAAGGCAGGTTTTGAGAAGTAGCAAGAGGGTTCTACCAACCTTCTATTCTCTGATTCCCCGAACCAGGCGAGAAGGGAATCTCATCACTCGCATCGTCAAAGGGACAAAGTGGTCGCGCGCTGACCAGACTCCTATCGGCACACTTCTCCAGAATCTCTGAGGAGATCTACTTGTAATCTTTTAGAATACTTGTAATTTAGCTCCTCAACCTTTTTTATTGTAAGTTTTTCCCTTTGCAAAATTCTATGCAAAACAAGATGGCGACTCCACTGGGGATTAAATTCTCCACTGCCCAGAATCAAGTGCTGCAATGCGACGAACAGACCTTCGGGTCTAACTCTGAATTCAGGAAAGCCGGTGCAGCCAGAGCCCCTCTGGCTAAATCTTCAAGGATAGTCTCTACGGAGACAGAAAAGGTTCTCTGCGAACCTACTGCGGTTCTCTGGCGCAACAAAGAAGCACGCCCGCAGTCCAAGTCCTTCACCTTCGAGAACCTGGTCATTCAATTCGACCAAGGAAGATTTGAAGAAGTCCTCTCCAAGGGTGGTCTAATGCTTCGAGCACAGAAGCATAGGAAGGTCTCCACGGCTAAGGTTTCAGAACAGAAACCAGAAGCAGAATACTGCCAACACCCTTCAGCCTCGCGTGTGGCTAATCAGGTTCCTTGCAAACCTAAGTATCCTCTGCCAAAGCGGATGTGGAGGCCTAAACAGAAGTCTCTGGGCAAAGCCTCAGGCGTAGTTACGCCAAAACCGCGTCTCTCTCGCGAAGAAAAAGGCAAGATGCCTGTCTGCTCCAACAATGCTGCCAGCCGCGAAGTCACGACGGCAATCATACCATCGCCCAATTCAAGAGCAGTAACGCCTTGCGCCGGCCTCGTTCTCATGAGCGAAGCTACTGTACCACAGCATACGCGCAGGGTTCATGGCCGCGAAGCTAGAGCCAAAGTACTATCCAAGGCTAATCGCCTTCGCAGTAGCATAGCGGGTAAAGCACCACAGCGTGCTCCGATCTCCAGTTCGTCAAGCACTAAGCTCGTGCCCCGGTGGCGAAGGTAGAACTGAAGCACTATTCGGTGCTAATCCCTTCTGCGGGGATAAAAGGAGCAGGATATTATCCTATGTACGATCCAAAAGAGCCTCTGCGCTGGATTGTTTAGGCCCAAGCGGGTCTGATTTGCGGGAATTGTTGACAATAAACAAACCTCTTCCTCCTGTTGTCAACAGTGGGATGTCAGTTGGTGACAGTCCACTCGGTCCATTGCCGGCTAGCACCAATCTTCGCCACTTCCCCAGGCCGGCGATCAGTTTTTGATCGGCTGTCGGCACAAGCCCCGATGAAGCATCGCAAAAGGAGCGTCTCGCGGGATCCACCCTCTGCATTCATCAACATGACCGAAGAGGACGAGAGCTGCGCGGGGGCAGACAAGCATCCGATGACACTCCCTACAGCTCCCCAGATACAGATTACAGCCCAGGCTTAGGCGAAGTCTTGGTGCATGAAGAAGGTGTTTTCCGAAACACCAGATCTAGGGTGGCGATACCCTACAGTTATGAACAGCCTTCCTCTCAACGGTCCTAGCCTCGCCGGAGCCCAGGAGATCACTCCAACCATCGGATGAAGAAGATGAAGACAGTGGGTACGCCTCTTCGGCGACAGTTAGCTCGGTGCGAACAGACAGAGCATCAGTCAATATGGCTGATAATGCTAACGACAACCTCCGTCGGCGTTTGGAAGCTCAGGAGCAAACTTCCAAGACCCAGCAAGAAGCTCTGAACAACATTCAACAGATGCTTGCTCAACTCCTCAGCAATCGAATGACAATGATGCCGGGAGCAATCATGATGAGGAGGAACATTTTAGCAATGATCAGCCAAAGACGGAGAAATCCAAGGAGGGTTTCTTCTTTAGACGCTGAAGTCTTTAAGGGCCTCCAAGCTCAAATTGCATCCCTACCTCAGAGGGATGAATTAAAGAAAGTAGGGGCAGTCCGTCCTTACCCATTGGAGTGGGATTCAGTGCCATACCCACTGAAGTTCAACCACCAACATTGCATACGTATGATGGTAAAAGTTTACCAAATCAGCACATCTACTATTTTCGGTCTCAGACTGGTAATGTTATAGGCAACGACGCCATCATGGCTAGGCTGTTCATTGGCACCTTAAGGGGTGGCATTTGACTGGTTCCGAAGTCTCCCACCGGGCTCTGTCAATTCCTGGATCGGCCTGGAAACCCGATTCCTCTCTCGTTTCTATGAGGACGATACCGAAGTAACCATGGACAAGCTCCTCTCCACCGTGCAAAAGAAAGGCGAATCTATCCGTGACTACATTGAGCAGTTCAGAAATCTGTCTTTGATGTGCCCAGCAGGGATGCCATTACCCATGCTCTTACAGACATGCAGGCACAACTTCTTGGACCAGGTAGAAGTTCACATGGGGGCTGTCAAAGCCCACACCAGGAAGAAATTGGTCGAACAAGCTGAGATAGCCGAAAAGTCGGCTAAAAGTTCAAACCATCTACCCCTAAAGGCAAATGGGGTATGAGCAATAAAGGACGTAGTGACGTACCGCAGTCTTCTCAAGCCAAAGGGAAAGAGACTATGTCCGTAGAATTGTCCGGGGACGTGCGGTCGAAGGCCAAGAAAAGCGGCTTCGATAATCAGGAGTCTAAGTTCCCTCCAAAACAGTACTCCTTCAGAGACGATCAGGTGGTCACGATATTCCATTTGCTTCACAAAGGAATAAAATGAAGCTGCCAGATGCTCGGCGTCCTAATGAGATAGACGCACAAACGACCCCAAATACTGTCTTTATCACAGGATGATTCACCATCCTACCGACAAGTGTTTTGTCCTCAAGATAGAATTCAAGCCTTGGTCGACGCTGGAGTCCTGACACTAAAGTCAGAGCAGAAGAAAGTCACTGCCATATGGTGACCCTCGAGTTCGGCAAAACCCCAAGGTCACAGTTCCTGACGGGACCTATCCATCCCCACGCCACGGTTGGAAGTCAAGCATCCTCCAGCTAAAACTCAGATAATGAGGGTCTTGTTCCCTTAACATTGAAAACAGGGGATGTCATGTGGATACACCCAGACCTCGTCCAAGACATACAGTGGGATTCAAAGAAGCCCAAGTCAAAGGGCAAATCTTGCAATGTCATCTCCATCCTGCCAGACGACGGCAATCTTACGTCAGCTTCCCTCAGTGATTCAGAAGGAGAAAAGCATGCTTGCACAACGCAGGCCGAGATACCTCAGCCGACGGACACTCGATCTGAAAAATCATACTTAAGATAGTATGAGAAGTCTACTGACGAGATACAGCAGCAAACAACGTCAGTACAAATACCAGCATCCGCTCCAGTTCCAACCAAGGGAAAGGAGAAGCCTAAGGAAGTCCGGTTCGACCATGCCGTGAAGAAACCTTCAGGCCCAGGGCTCGACATGCCCTTTCATTTTGACATATTGGTTCAACTGGCTAATATCCCAGCTCGTATTACAATACACGAGCTCCTTCGTCTCTCAAAAGAGACAAGAGAAGCACTTAGAGATGCGCTGGCTAATTCAGAATCATTCCTGACATGCATGCCAGAGGTCCCTAACGATGACGCTCAGTCTTCTTGCCCAGAATGTCATCATATACAATCAAAGGTGCCCGCTATTACATTCACAACGGAAGATATGCTTCTCAAAGATAACAAGCACGATCGACCTCTGTACTACACCGGATATATCGGTTCAACGTGCATTGAAAGAGTACAAGTCGATCCGGGGTCTGCACTCAGCATCATCCCCAAAAGGTTACTTTACTTCCTCGGCATACCACTATATAGGTTGTCCGCAACCACCACTACAATATACGGTTTCAATGCTGGGAGTAGTCATCCACTTGGGAAAATTCGACTCTGTTACCGAATCGGGAGCTTGAAGTCAGAAGTGACATGTTACGTCATTGACGCCGACATGTCATATAACCTGCTGCTGGGACGATCATGGATCCACGCCAACTGGATCGTTCCCTCCACTCTGCACCAGTGCTTCAAATATGTTGAAGATGACACGACAGTACGAACTGTCTTTGCTGAAAAGCAACCATTCAAAGGGTGAAAAATTACTTCACTGATCTCTCCTGTATCAAGAGGTCGGTGAAACACCCAAGAACCATTACCAGATGATGATGAAAGTGGCAATGAGGCGGATTCAGAATCCGAAGCAGGCATGCCAGCCATTTTGATTGGTGAACCAATTATAGCATATCTTAATAATCCCCAATGTAATACTCCTTCTGAAGATGAAGGTGAATGGGTAATTAATGATAATATTTCTTTCGATTATCCTGCGAGTGTTGGGCTTTTTGAATCCATTACGGATAGCTCTCTGCACATGCCTTTGCATAAACCAAGTGCGTCCAGTACACCCATGGAAGCTATAGAAGGGGCCACGCTAGTGATCCCTCCATCCAAAGAAGGTCAGTTACCGATAATTTTTGTAGAACCCAACTACGGGGACCATAACCGCAGATTCAAGTTCAGACTCAGACACTCCACAATTCTTCCATTACGCGCGACCAGCGCACCATATTATGAAGAAAATGAGATATGACCTAAAGCATGGAGAAGGCCTGAATTTTGGAAAAGGAAGGCGTAGCTTGCTGCGTAACTTTGTGCCAAAAGGCAAGCCTGCAAATTACTATGATAATACACGCAGGGGGTTGGATACGTTACACCCACATCGTCAGCAACGGTTCAATTCACAGACGATGAACCAATTCCATCACATTCAGCCTCATCCTCTGAATGGGACTCAGACGTCAGTGTGGGAATGATGTTCGAGAATCTCACCGTTAATATGACTTCAAGCAGTCAATTGGAGCCTACAGAAGCTACTGATGAGGAGCCATGGGCCCAGCAATTAGACCTCCAATGGGAAAAGAGATTCGAACTGCGCGAACCACCCACTGAAGACAAAGTGATGCAGGTCAACTTGGGTAGTCAAGATCACCCTAAGCCCATATATATAAGTGAAAGGTTATCACTTACAGAAAAGAAAGAATTGATAATACTCGTAAAAGAGTATATAGACGTCTTCGCATGGAGCTACGAAGACATGCCCGGACTTGATCCACAAGTCGCCATGCACCGTCTGAACATCAAACCCGACGCCAAGCCAGTCAAGCAGCAACAACGTCAGTTTCGCCCAAACATTATGGAAGCTATTGAGGCCGAAGTCCATAAGCCATTGCATGTGGCTTCATTCGGGAGGAAACAACATTCAGATTGGGTTGCTAATATCGTTCCCGTCCTCAAGAAGAACGGGAAGATACGGATCTGCATCGACTACCGTGATCTCAATACGGCTTGTCCTAAGGACGAATTCTCACTGCCCATCACCGATGTCATGATTGACAACACATGTAGATTCGAAAGAATGTCTTTCATGGACAACTTTTCAGGTACAACCAGATTAAGATGTACCCCGACGATGAAAAGCATACCTCGTTCCGAACATCCTTGTGGGTATACTGCTACACTGTAATGCCCTTCGACTGAAGAACGCAGGAGCAACCTATCAGCGGGCAATGAGCATAATCTTCCGCGATCATCTCCGAAGAACGGTAGAATGCTACGTCGACGACATTGCTATCAAAAGCCGCAATAAGAATGACCATCTTCGTGACTTAAGAACAATGTTCGACATAATGCGGGCTCATCAACTGAAAATGAACCCGACAAAATTCTTCTTGGGAGTGTCAAGTGGCAAGTTCCTTGGGTTTATTATCACATCAAAAGGGATTCATCTAGACCCAGACAAAGTCAAAGCCATTCAGAGCATGCATCCACCGAGGAATCTCAAAGAGCTTAGGCTTGCAAGGCAGACTGGCCTATATCAGAAGATTCATCGCAAATCTCTCAGGCCGCTGCCAGCCGTTCACCCGACTCATGAAAAGGGTGCTTCCTTCGTATGGGATCAAGCTTGTCAGGAAGCTTATCAAGACATCAAGAGATATCTCACAAAACCTCCAGTCTTAGTGGCCCCCACATCAGGGAAACCATTCTTGCTTTATGTAAGGACGACAATGGTCACGAGCAGGCCATTTATTATCTCAGCAGAACTCTCATAGGAGCAGAATCTCGCTACAATCCTATCGAGAAAGAGTGTTTAGCTCTTGTCTTCGCTGTTCAGAAGACACGACATTATTTGGTCGGTCAAACCATGCATGTCATCTCCAGAGTAAATCCTTTGCGTCTTCTTATGACGAAACCAGGATCATTGAACTCAAGATTAGCTAAATGGGCGCTTCTTTTGTCTCAATACGACATGATCTTTACCCCACAGAAGGCGGTTAAAGGCCAGGCCCTTGCAGAGTTCTTGGCTGCTCATCCAGTTTCGGAAAACTCAAAACTTCACGAAGATATCTCAGATGAAGTCTTCGAGTCTAATACAACCTCAGAGGAAGAAGTGCGGCAGATGTTCTTCGATGGGGCATCACGAATAGGCCCTAAAGGCAAGATCATTGCCGGAGTGGGGGTTGTGTTCATCTCCCCACAGAATCATGTCCTTCCCAGAGCATTCTCTCTGACGAATCATGCTCCAACAATGTAGCAGAATATAATGCCATGCTCATTGGTCTTCAGCTTGCCCATGGAATGGGGGTACGCTACCTTGAAGCCTACGACGATTCAAAACTGATTATTAATTAGGTTAAAGGCGAATATGAAGTTCGCCACGAGGATTTGGTGCCTTATTACCACACAGCCATCGAATTGGCTAATCTATTTGAAAGCTTCTACATCGGGCACGCGTCTCGATCTCAAAATACCAAGGTGGACGCTCTTGCTGCATTAGCAACAACACTAGCCTTGCCAGCCGACACCAGTATCACCTCACAGTGGCAACTCGACACCTTGTATGCTCTAAGCATATGTTAAGAACCCGAGAAGTCTATAATGTCTCCACGGATCTTGAGCCGAGAGATTGGCGATTTCCTCTCATCGACTATGCTTTACATGGTCTGCTGCCAGACGATCCTAAAGAAGCGGCATCTATCAGACGAAGGTCTCTCCGTTTCTACTACGATCCAACTCTGAAGGCACTTTACTGTCGTTCTTATGACGGTGTCCTCCTCCGTTGCCTTTCTAATTCAGAGCACACGACGGCATTTGCGGAGCTCATCAGCCAGGTCCAAGGCTCAAAGACAGGTTGCATAGGCTTGGATACTATTGGCCAACATGATAGCCGATGTCATCCAATACGCACGAAGGTGTAAAGCATGTCAGATTCATACGACTTCATACACCAGCCTTCGGAGTTGCTCCACTCAACTGTTGCTTCATGGCCGTTCGAAGCATGGGGAATCGACGTCATAGGGCCAATCAGCCCTTCTTCGACAAGGGGTCACTGATTTATCTTGGCAATAACTGACTATTTTTCAAAGTGGGCGGAAGCTATACCACTGGTTGAAGTCAAAACCTCTAACGTGGTTAATTTCATCAAACACCATGTCATTCATCGATTTGGTGTCTCAGGGCGGATCATCCATGACAATGGTCCCCAATTCATAAGCCAGGTATTCTATCGATTTTGCGATAAATACCGAATTCAGAACGTGGCTTCAACTGCCTACAATCCCGCCGCTAACGGCTTGGCGGAAGCATTCAACAAAACAATCATCAAGCTACTCAAGAAGTTCGTCTCCTCTAATAAGCGAGATTGGGACGAAGCTTGGCGAATGTCTTTGGGCCTACTGAACCACGGTTCGGACACCGACAGACAATACACCTTTTTCCCTAGTGTACGGGTGTGAAGCAGTCATCCCGTTGGAAATCCAGATGCCATCATTGCGAGTCGCTCTAATGACTAAGATCACATCAAAGGACAATGATCGGTTGCGTCTTTAAGAGCTCGAAGCCCTAGATGAGAAGCGACAACAAGCTTAGCAACACATCGAGCTGTATCAAGCTCGAATCTCAAAAGCCTTCAATAAGAAGGTCAAACAAAGAGTCTTCCAGAAAGGAGATTTGGTTTTAGCAGTCAGACGACCGATGAATATGACGCACAAGACCAAGGCAAATTTTAGCCTAAATGGGAAGGACCGTTTGTAATAGAAACAGTCTATTCAAACGGAGCATACCGCCTTATGACTTCAGATGGCGATTTACTCACGATGTCGATCAATGGCAAGTTCTTAAAGAAGTATTATCCTCGATTAAGGATCCTTCTCATGATCAAGTTAACACTACACCTCTGATCAAGACCTTCATATCCAAGGTACATGCAAAGAGAGCCTTTCTCTTCCTCTAAGCGAGATCGCAACCATGAACCAGTAGGAACCTGGTCATACACTGGTTCTCCCAAAGGAGAATCAAGGTTACACATATGCTAACCAAATGATTCAACATCCTTAACGATTAAGGATAGAGGAAAATGTTGGCCTTTAAGCCCAACATAAGTCCTCGACAACTCATCATGCTAAGGGGAATAGCATGGCTAGCCCGACTCAAATGGTAGTTGGTAAAGGCATATCAACCCGTTGACAGCTGAGGATTTGCTAAAAATCCTAAGGGACCTGTTCCCATTTGATTCCCTCTCTAAAATCACTTACCATTCTCATCCATAGGATGGTAAGACCACATATACATTTCGCTGTTACGTTAACATTAAACCTATGACAGTGATTCTCTCATTTCTCCCCGTAAAAACGAGACCTCCAAAATCACTTACCAATTCTCATTCATAGAATGGTAAGACCACATATACATTTCGCTGTTATGTTAACATTAAACCTATGACAGTGATTCTCTCGTTTCTCCCCGTAAAACGAGACCTCAAAAATCACTTACCAATTCTCATTCATAGAATGGTAAGACCACATATACATTTCGCTGTTATGTTAACATTAAACCTATGACAGTGATTCTCTCATTTCTACTAGTGAAAACGAGACCTTTTCCCAAATTCCATTACAATTTTGAGCCTGTTGACATTTACAAAAGACAGGTCTCGATACTTGTTGACATTTACAAAAGACAAGTATCACCAACCTTGAGCTTGGTGGCGTCTCAATCGGTTACGTCATTGCGACCTCTGAACCAACAGACAGCCAAGTCTCAATTTCGAGCTTGTTGATATTTACAAAAGACAAGTCTTAACCTTGAGCCTGTTGACATTTACAAAATACAGGTCTCGATACTTGTTGACATTTACAAAAGACAAGTATCACCAACCTTGAGTTTGGTGGCTTCTCAATCAGTTATGTCATTGCGACTCTGAACCAGCAGACAGCCAAGTCTCAATTTTGAGCTTGTTGACATTTATAAAAGACAAGTCTCAACCTTGAGCCTGTTGACATTTACAAAAGACAGGTCTCGATACTTGTTGACATTTACAAAAGATAAGTATCACCAACCTTGAGCTTGGTGGCGTCTCAATCGGTTATGTCATTGCGACCTCTGAACCAGCAGACAGCCAAGTCTCAATTTCGAGCTTGTTGACATTTACAAAAGACAAGTCTCAACCTTGAGCCTGTTGACATTTACAAAAGACAGGTCTCGATACTTATTGACATTTACAAAAGACAAGTATCATCAACCTTGAGCTTGGTGGCATCTCAAACGGTTATGTCATTGCGACCTCTGAACCAGCAGACAACCAAGTCTCAATTTTGAGCTTGTTGACATTTACAAAAGACAAGTCTCAACCTTGAGCCTGTTGACATTTACAAAAGACAGGTCTCGATACTTGTTGACATTTACAAAATACAAGTATCACCAACCTTGAGCTTGGTGGCGTCTCAATTGGTTATGTCATTGCGACCTCTGAACCAGCAGACAACCAAGTCTCAATTTCGAGCTTGTTGACATTTACAAAAGACAAGTCTCAACCTTGAGCCTGTTGACATTTACAAAAGACAGGTCTCGATACTTGTTGACATTTACAAAAGACAAGTATCACCAACCTTGAGCTTGGTGGCGTCTCAATCAGTTATGTCATTGCGACCTCTGAACCAGCAGACAGCCAAGTCTCAATTTCGAGCTTGTTGACATTTACAAAAGACAAGTCTCAACCTTGAGCCTGTTGACATTTACAAAAGACAGGTCTCACCCATACTTGTTGACATTTACAAAAGACAAGTATTACCCTTTTAGCCCCATAAAGGCTAACCTTGAGCTTGGTGGCGTCTCAATCGATTATGTCATAGCGACCTCTGAACCGGCAGATAGCCAAGTCTCATTATTCAATTCAGCAAGGACTATGTTCTCAAGTGGCTGCAATACAACTTGGAAACGACAATTCAGCAAATAAAACAAGTTGGAGATTCGACAGGGAGTCAAAACAAAATTACTTTTATTGATTCCAAAAATGAAGGATACATGGAGGCACATATTACAAGCTATGAGCGTACGTCATAAGATCTGATCTGTTCTTCAAGGAAGGTCAGCCTTGTCTTCTTATCATTAGCAGCCCTGACAAGCGCCTGTGACCTCAGCTCAGCCTCGTTAAAATTCGCCTTCTGGTCAAGCGAGCCTCGACCTCGGCCAAGGTTGCCCTTTGAGCTAACCCCTGCCGCGAGAGCTCGTCACTCTGAGCCTTAAGCTGCTCAAGCCGCGCAGTTTCTTCCAGACGCACTGGTTCAGCCTTGGATAAGAGAAGATTTCCCTTCTTGATCATTTCCTTGGCCTTCTCAATTTTGTCTTCAGCGTCAAGAAGAGCACTGTTAGAAGCATCTATGGCGTCCCCAAGCTCTACTTGCCTTGTCTCCAAGGATTTCAAGTCCGAAGAAATGGCCTTAGCAGCTTCCTGAGCAGAAAGATGGGCTTCACGCATTTGAGCGGCAAGGTGCGCAAGATGCTCATTAACCGAAGACTCCAGGTCCGAACGACCGAGACAGCGCCATTCTTCTACGTCCCTCTCAAATTGGTCTACTAGAAGTTCTAATGCAGCGGCCTGGTTATCCCCTCCAAAGTCTCGAATATTCTCAATACTTCGGGAGAGGACCACCTTTAAAGTAGAAAATGGCATAGTCGAGCCTTTCAAGACCAGATCAATGGATCGCTTCAAGCCTTTATAAAAGCTGTCGACTATTTCAGCTACAAATTCATTTTCAGTCTCAGCCACTCCTAGCAGACGGACAGCCTCAGAAGATTCCACCGGCCTTGTTGACAGTACCGTGGAAGCAACAGTGGGAACACTGGTTGCAGCAGCATGGCAGGTCATCGGTGATCTTGGCGGAGTCCTCATTGAAACCAGTACACTAGCCAGAACTAAGGTGGGACTAGTGACCATTTCCTGGACAGCAGGCTCAACCACCAGCGTTGGGGAAGTAGGACTTGTAATCACCCTCAGCTCCGCACCTGGCAAAACTGATGGCACCTCACTCGTTGATATGGTTGGGAGTGCAGTTGCCTCCGTGACTACCGTCCCTTCAACCTCTGTTCCTCTGGCTGGCTCAGGCCGACAAGGGGGCAGGTCACCATACAAAGCATCCAACACAGCAGCATCCACCGCGGTCGAAGTGCTCATGTCACCCCTGGACCCCTCGAGAAGATAGGTTGGTTCCCTTAAAGTTGACGCACCCGGAGGCGAACACCTGCAACAAGATTGTGTTTAGGCAGGACACAACAAATAGTAAAAGTCAAAAAGCCAAACCAATACCAAAAGATGATGTCGCCTCAATCGTCTTGGCGGCTACATCAGTCTCTACGGGCTCCATCAGAAAATCTTTGGCAGAATCAACACGGACAGCCGGCTCACCCTCGCTTGCCGAACCCTCCGTGGTCCACCCAAAGGAGCTAGAAGTTTCGGAACTTTCCTTCGAAGTCCCGGCGCCCGAAGGACCAACGCCAGCCGCATCATCTCCGGACTCTTCTGAGATGGCAAAATAGCCAGCCTCATCACCATCTTTATAGGTGAATAGGGGATCATAATGTTTCCCATGTTCTTCGATGACCGCAGCTCTCAAGCTTGTCACCGCCTCAGTTCCTGCATCACAAAACAAATGATGAGCTGTCTAAAACACATATAAGGTATATTACAAGGACGAAGTTGAATTTACCCAAGTCCAGAGCATTTTCGCCAGTCGTCGGTTCAGCAACTGACGGTTCAACTACTAATGGACAAGAGGAGGAAGCGCCGCAGATGGTTCGCCCTCTACAACAACCATAGGAGTTTGGCGACAGGGCTTCTTCACCACTGCTTCCTACGAGACCCACCTGTCCGTTTGCGCTTGAGAGGAACGTCGGGATCCTCCTCCTCTGCTTCTTCTACATGTCTTGGGGAAGCTATCCCCATCACACCAGAACCAGCTGCAAGAGTCTCGGCACCTGCCTCCGCTTCGAAGCGAGGACTTTCCGCATCCGAGGCTTCGCTGTCATCGACAGCAACAAATTCTTCTATGCCCGGGATGCGAACCCTCTTACCTTCCCTTTTCTCAGAGACCTTCCGCTTCAGCCGCTGAGAAATTAACTTCACACCAAAATTATTAACAGTGAATCTGAGGGGTGTGGAGTTGGAAGTTGCATACCACTGACAGAAGCTCAGGGTCATTAGAAGGTTAGGAGTCCTCAACGGCATACGCAGCCGCGCCTCGGTGCAGCCTGCAATGAAGAATCGCCAGGCACGGGCTCCATCAATGAGGCTCCCCATGAAAGTTAGATTGAGATTTGGGTTGCCCACATACAGTTGGTCATATCCAAACTGTCGAGCAAACCGACTTGGAATATAAGGCTCCAAGTATCAGGTATCCCGCTTCGGTATAATAAATGTGAGGGCCAAATGCTGACCAGCCACTCAAAAATACCCCGGCTCAGCGATGACTGCCCTTCCCCCGCGTCTTTGAACTCCTCATCATAGCCTGCATCTCGAATATGGGGGAAGCAGCGGAAAAGACTATAGACGTCATAGCGACGCACCAATTTACGGGCCTCAGCCACGTAAGTCTTTTGCCAGGAACATCCTTCGAATCGGCAGAGAAGCGTCATTCGAACACCTTCAGGGGATCCTCTCCAGCTTCAATCAAAGTGCAGGGCGAACCACGCCATTAAATAAGTGTACGGCAGACCTATCCTGGGATTGGGTCCGTCGCGGGGTGAAATCGTCCCCTTTCCACGCTTCGTCGTTGGCGGCCTGCAAAAAGCCTCCGTTAAGGCACGAAGGCCTCTCTGGATACATCACACCATGGCCGAAAGAAGTCCCAGAGAACGACCGTGGACTAGACGAACAGCAGGCAGCAGGACATTCGGATGAATGACGTCACCCGACGAAGACGGCACCACGCACCTCTTCAGCCAGACTGTCAAGAAGCCAGCCAGCAGTGCCTTCAGGGACATTGGCCGACGAGCCTTATGATGGAAACTTCGAAGAACATTGCCTTTTTCATAGGGACCATCGTCTTCTTCTACAACTAGATCCCTTTGGGAATGCTTTTGCATCCGGCTAAAGATGTCTTCATCAGCAACTCCACAGTGAGTCGCTTCAGGAGTCTTCTCCATATTTGGGAACAAATACTCTCCCTAGCTCTTCAAGCTGCATGAATTTCCTTTACTGCTTCCATGCATACTTGAGCAAATGTACAAATGGCACATTAACTCCCGTTAGGTCTCAAATAAGGCGGGCTCCTGCTTCTCCAGAAGAGCCAATTCCGCCTCGTACGGGAAGTATTCTTCATATGGGAGAGATCCCAAGGGCAGAGCAGAGATTTCCCACATCTCATGCAGAGCCATACCCAGTTCACCAACAGGGGTGAAGAAAGTCCCTGTAGCCGGGCAGTACAACTCAAAGATGGCGTAAAAGCACGCTACGCTCATCTGAATGCCATAGCAGGTCGCCCTGACGGCCTCATGAAGGTTCAGCCTCTCCAGATCCTCCTCGAAATAAGCGAGGATGTATACAGTTAAATCCCTCCACCATGCCTTCGGAGGGTGAATCCAGCCGGGAGTCCTGAAATCAGTGGCCGGATAGTTCCCATGAACTTTAAAGATTGGTTGCCAAAGGTCAGCGCCACCGTAGGATTTTCTCCCACTGGGATCTCTCGCGATACATTCCCAGGATGTAGACCCATTATGCAACGAGGAGGCCCCGCTCTTGCATAACCAGGAGACTGAAGCGTCAATTTTCCTACATGGACAGAGTCGGTACTCCAGCTCACTTCCCACGACATCTTCCGAGCCTGCGTCACGCATTGGAAGGAAGACAGAAAAATGCCTCTTGTTAGATGGGAGATAGAACTTCTCGCAATCCAACTGAAAATCCATTGCCCCTCCCCAGCCAGCAGCTGGCGATCAGGGTCTGGCGCGGCATCCCCGAACATGAAGTCGGGCTTCCTATAGGTTCGACGGTCAAAATCTTCAAGGGGAGCCGTAGTCAGAATGCTCCTCGTGGTGCGTTGATCCCCACCATAAATAAGCGTGTCTCGAACGAGAGAGCTCCGCTCACTAAACAGAGAAGCCTGCCCTTGGAATTGCAGGCTGACATTGCCGTCCAATCCCCTGGTCATCCCAAATAGACTGTTCAAAGGACCAGGAGTGTAGCGCACTGCAGGAACAAAGAGAAGCTATGATTAGTTCATCAGCCAAGCAGAGGCCTAAACAAAAACACAATTTCCGCTAAGGCATAGCTTCGCTCTACGAGCGAAGCTAGCATGACGATAGCTTCGCCCCGAAGCTTAGCCTCGCAGTTGCAGTTAATTCCGCACTTCGCAACAAGGTCGGATACAAAAAAATATCCAAGTGTTAGCTTCGCTTTAGAAGCTTAAACAGAATGCAATACAACCCTAAGGACTAACTTCGTTAGGAGGATATTTTTGTCCAAAAATCATTTGTTGTTTGAAAGGACAGCTCTGCATTCTGTTGTACACGGCCTAAGGGATAGCTTCGCCTGAAAGCTTGAAGGAGAACTCTTCAGTTCTTGGATTCCCATTCAAGAAAGCAAGCAAGGAAAATTCAGGGAACTGAATTCCCTAAGAATAACAGATCGTAATTGATCACTTTTGGGTTCATCCAAAGACAGCCAGACATCGACTTTAAAAGAGAGACGATAGTCTCTAATCGAAAGGGAAAGTTCCCTGCCGGCGATTGGTCATTCGACGACAGGAGGAGGAGAAGGACCCTCCGCTGCAGAAGTTGCCACTTCTTTTCCCGCTCGTCTCTTGGGCGCCATTGAAGAACTGTGGAAGTTCTTAAACTCTTGAATGAAGAAGAAAGAAGAAGAAGAAAAAAGAGTCAAAGTTCTCTGAAATTTCTTTTAAAGAGAAGTGATCCGTCCTCTCTCAGTCCGATTGGACTTTTATAGGCCAATGAGTGCCTGAAACGACGCCTCGTAAAAAGCACAGGCCGTCGTTTTGAATTAATTTGAAACGGCGCATAAAGCGCCTTCCCGAGAAGCGCTGATTCAGCCCTGCTAAGGGCTAACTTCGCCATGAGTCAAATGCGGACTTCGCACAATACATCAATGACTTCGCCAGAAGGATTGCCTTAGCTTCGCTGAAGGCATAGGCCGAACTTCGCAGATATGCTACCTTCGCTGGAAGCTCGTTCCTCTTTTAGATGGAATCCTATCTTTAACCTCACATGAAGTTTAGCTCCGCTAGCCGAATTCAAGATGAAGGCAAAGCAAAAATCAAATGAGCAGAAAATGAACTTTCATTGGTTTAAAAGGAAAGGTACATTGATACTACATCAAGGTTGTGTTTCATACAACAGAATCATTTGCTCAAGAGGCATACAAGTGGTCTTATCAACTTTCAAGACAAACCAACTGGATACGAAAGGCCTTCCTCCTGCACAAGGCCGTAATCCTTCACATAATGGCAGATGGTGCCACCAGGACAGATGGTGCCACCAGGACAAGGCCGTGATCCTTTGCATAATGACAGGTTTTGTCATCAGAAAGCTGGATCTTCCTTAAATTGGCAAAGGAAGTTGGATCGTCCTTGATGAACATTGGCAATGGAGGATCCGAGACATTACAGGTGACGTTCGCTTTTTCAAAGTGGATCATCTCGGATAAGCGACTACCAGCCTCACCTCGAAGTGGATCATCTCGGATAAGCGACTGCCAACCTCCTCTAGGACGCACAGCGGCTGCCCCAGTTTGTTCCTCCTACTTAAGAGTAAAGTTTTAACTAGAAAAGCAAGAGAAATTTCCTGGTTTCTTTCATCAAGTCACAAGATTGGCGAACATAGCTCACAGCAATGTAAACTGGAATAAATTAGCAGTTAAACACAGGAGAAACTGTAAAAGCACTAAGTCAAATTCCTTGGGGCGAAGCAATCTGATTCAGTCAAACATTGATTTCAGTTAAAGCAGAGGACAGCCTCGCTTGCACAGAGATGATGGGCTAGCTCAGCAAATGCCAAGTCCTAGCCTCGCCTATATGGCTAAGCCAGACTGATCCTGAGGGACGCAGTCTTGACCCCACCTATATGGCAAGACTGGCTCAACTTTGAAGAGACTAAGTCCCGAGTTTTGCCTGTGTAGCGGACTTAACAAGCATGCAGTGATCTTTCTTTGATCAAGTCAAAATGATAGCTTCGCTGGGAAGCTATGCTGAAATCCTTCTCTGCAGATCAGTTAAGTAGAGGACAAGGAAAATTAATCCCTGAAGCAGCTGATTAAAGCTAAAGCTAAACTAAGGGAGATGAACTCCCTAAAAGTTCATTGGTAAGGTCTCTGAATGATCGAGACTTACCGGTCCTTGGCCAGGTAATAACCAGAGTGGGCATCCCCACTAGTTCAGAGATCTGAGTATCTCTCTCAACCAAGAGAAGAGAAGAAGAGCAGATCACTTCTCTTCAGAGGACCTCATGTGTCCTATTTATAGGCCTCATGGCCTGAGCACTGCCGCCTCAAGCGTGGAAGCCCGAGCGCATTTAAGATATTTATTGTTCCTTGAGAAAAGGGACGGTTTCCCTTGGAACCGTGCAAAGGAAGAAACGATCTCCCTCATAAAGGCGTTTATTACGCCTCGAAGACGCCTTGAATAGAGGGAATATCCTCCCTCAGAAACGCGCGAGGGAAGAATATCTCTCTCGATTAATGCGAGAGAAGTCATTCTGACCTCGAAAAAGGAGTAATCCTTCTCGTGATTGACCTACAGCAGTTGGCCTCGGGAAAGGGAAGACGTTCCAAAGCGGAGCTACCCAGAAGCGGAGCTACCCAGATGCGAAGCTACTCAGAATCGCGAATCTACATAATTCTTCGGCGAACTTATCCCAAAGCAGGATTAAAAGCGAAGCTGAACTCAACCACCATGGCGACGTTCGTACTTCACATAGCACCAATTAAAGCAGTTCAAAGTATTTCGAAGTCTGAGCCGTTGCAGACTTTCGAAAACTTTGAAGGGGTCTTGTTGACACTTAAAAAGACAAGATTCTTACTGGCCCGAACAATGTCTAAACTTGTTAATATTTACAAAAGACAAGTGGCAGACAAGCTGACGACCAGTTTTCACCCATCTCCGAGGGACAAGGAAGCAACTTGGACTCCACTGATCCAGCAAGCAGACAGTGAGCCCGGATTGTCTCTAAACAGGCCTCAGCAGGTCTAAAGATGCTAACACTTAGCATCACATGAGCCCAAAGGGATAGCCTCGCCTGAGAGGCTAAGATCATCCAAGTTCGCCTGAAGTCATACGCAACTGCGCAGAAGGGTATGCGGTAGCTTCGCCACAGACGACATCTAGCTCCGCCGAAGAGCTTTCTTCTGACTTCGCCAGATACTGCCTCTAGCTCCGCTATGAGTTCAAAGCTGGCAGCGCTGCTGCTGGTCTGTTATGGTCACCTTTGACCAATTAAATCTCCAGATGAGATCAGATCTAATTGGGATCAAGGTCAAGTCCAATCAAGATCAAATCTGAGATCAAATTTGACAGTATTGCCACAATCTCTTGACTCTTCTAAAACGAGTAAGAGGACCAGGAGAGATCTTTCAATTATATAGAAAGAATCAAAACGGATCAGGAGGATCAACCGACCTGCCATTTCTAACTTCGCAGAAGCTGATCCTAACCTCGCAGCAAGGCTACTTTCCAGATTTAAACAGATTTAATTCAATCTGTTTCTATACTTTAAAGGGACGATTATACCCTTACTCTCCTTATAAATAGCCCACCAGAGGCACAAGGGAAAAAAAGAAAGACCTCCAGAAGTAGAGACCACACACAGGCGCAAGAGAGGACGACTTCTGAAAGAGAGAGAGGACTCCACAAGCAGAGACTTCTTCACAACTCACCGCGCGCGCAAGAATTCAGAGACTTTTAGAGAATTACTTCTCTAATCAGGGTGCTGATACCCTATACCTTCTTCTCAGGAATCTCCGAAACCAGGCGAGAAGGAATTCCTAATTGAAGGCAGGTTTTGAGAAGTAGCAAGAGGGTTCTACTAACCTTCTGTTCTCTGATTTCCCGAACCAGACGAGAAGGGAATCTCATCGCTCGCATCGTCAAAGGGACAAAGTGGTCGCGCGCTGACCAGACTCCTATCGGCACACTTCTTCAGAATCTCTGAGGAGATCTACTTGTAATCTTTTAGAATACTTGTAAATTAGCTCCTCAACCCTTTTTATTATAAGTTTTCCCCTTTGCAAAATTCTATGAAAAACACAGAGCCTTCAACAAGAAAGTTAAAGTGCGAACTTTCAAGAAAGGTAACCTTGTCTTAACCGTCAGAAGACCTATGGTGATGACACATAAGACAAAAGAAAATTTCAGCCCAAATGGGAGGGACCATTTGTAGTAGAGTCAGTCTACTCAAATGGATCATATCGCCTCATAACTGCAAATGGCGATACACTCATGATGCCGATCAATGGCAGGTTCCTGAAGAAGTACCATCCTTAATAGTACTCCTCTTCTGATCAAGTTAAAGGTACACCTCTGATCAAAGCTCCAAACCCAAGAAAAGTTTCTTTCCTTCGCTAGACCACAAGCTAATCGGGCACTGGCTGCACCATGATGCATGATGTAAATATTGAGAAAGAAACTTGGGTTCTAATATTCCTATCTTCATTAACATCCGACGCCTCCGACGGCTAAGGACAGAGGAAAATGTTGGCTTCTAAGCCCAACATAAGTCTTCGACAACTCACTATGCTGAGGGGAATAGCATGGCTAGCCCAACTCAAACGGTAGTTGGTAAAGGCACCTCAAATCCGTTGATAGATGAGGTTTTGCTAAAAATCCTAAGTGGATGTAGTTCCACCCTCTCCTCCAAAATCCCTTACCAATTCTCATACATAGAATGATAGGTCTACAAAGTATAATCATTGCTAGGTTAACACTATACCTCTGGTAATGAAAATTTTCAATATTCCCTATTGAGTACAAACCTTATTTGTCAACTCTATATGGAGTAGTAAACCTTCAAATTTATCAGGTTAAAACTACACCTCTGACATTTTTTTCCCACTTGTCAATTCTCATCAATAGAATGGTAGGCCCTCAAATTGCTCGTATCGCAAACTAATTTTTGTCAAGTTAATATCACACCTCTGACAAATTATTGTTAAGTTAACATTACACTCATAACAGTAATTAAGTTGCTGCCAAGTTCAATGTTAAACTTCTGACAGCCATTTTTCCCTCAGACTTCCATATCGAAGCTGAAATGAACGATACAAAGTTTAATACTACACCTCTAGCGTCCAAGTCATTGCTAAGTTTAACAATACACTTAAGGCCATGACTTTCCCTCGGACTTCCTTGTCAAAGTCGAGATGACCAATGCCAAGTTCAAAATTACACCTCTAGCATTACCCTCGCTGCTAAGTTAAACATCACACCTATGGCAGTGATACTTTCAGTTTTTCCAAATAAAACTGAAATGCTTTTGAGTCAAGTTAATATCACACCTCTGACTCACATTCTTGTCAAGTTAACATCAGACTTCTGACAAGACTACATTCAACCCGTTAAGTTAATATCACACCTCTAACGGTAAAAACTTTCCTAGATCCCCCGCGAATCTAGTCTCACTTGTTATTCTCATCAACAGAACAACAAGTCTACCTAAAAATATTGTTAGGTTGACATTACACCGTTAACAGTGTTTTCATTAGATCCCCAGCTGATCTTAATCAAGTTAATCCCTAACCTCTGATAAAAGCTCATCTTCCCTGGGGGTACAAGTTTCACCTGTCACTTTCCTTTATAAAGTGGCAGGTCCACAAAAATTATCTTATCCCTTGTCAAGTTAATATCACACCTCTGACAGCATTGTTGAGTTCCTGAAATAGGATCTCTCTCTATAAAATTTGACTCATTAAAATTATCATCATAATTTTGACAAGTCAAAGATTCTTTGCTTCTATTCGTCTGACTTAAAAAAAAGGGGGAGTTCAAGACAATAAAGGAAAAAAAAGTGTCACTTTTATTTATATCCAACATATAAAAGTGATACAAAACGCTCTCTTATACGATAAGATTGAGTGTTGCAATAAAGGAGTACAAAGAATTCCCTCTCTCTCAAATGTTGCACTCACTCCTTGAAGCTTCTCACCATTCCAAGTACAAGATGTTTGGAAGGGCGCCAAAGATGGGCTGAGCACTGTGATGACGTTTGGAGGCTGATTACGTCACCATGCATGACGTAAACATCGAAGAAGCTCCTCGTTGACCAAGAGCAATGGTGTTTCTTGAGGACGAAACACAGCAAAACCTTCTGATTCCACCTGACCAACCGATGTGGGCTATGATCCTTCGTTGATGAACATCACCACCACCAGAAAGTCATCCAATGAGCGTGGAGCTTTCATCGATGCCACTTCTGGGGTAAGTGAAGGGAGAATCCATGACCATACCCACCACTATATCCACCGCCATACTCACTCTGACCATGCCATGCCAAGAAGCATGACCGGTGCATTGATCCATAGAGATCTTGGCGGGTGTCGGATCCTCATCTCCCGAGAACAGGAGCCATGACTTCTTCTCCAGTGGTCGACCATCGAACAAGTTCACTGGCCGAAATATTCTCCCAGGGGCCCAGCGAATATGAAAAGGATGATTAAGCCTACCTGCGAGAAGCAAACAAAATTAGAAGATTTGAAGCTTAGTATACTTCAACAGAAGAACTAAGTGACAGACGCAGCTATTGCTGAAAACTTCAGACGCAGGAATGACCCGCGCAGCGAACCAAGATTCTACGGCGGCAGAAACAGACGCGACCAAAGTTGTGATACACACAGAATTCGAACGCAGTCTAGTTTTGCACCCGCGTCTAAAGTATGAGACGTGAAGAGAATCAGACGCGAAAATTGCCATCTCCCTATTTGATAAACAGGGGTTGCTAAATTCAGGCCTGAAACCTTCGATCTGAGTTGAAATTCTTCTAGGTCAACAGCCTCAGACGCGAGCTCTGTAAGAAAAGCTCGCGGTCCAGATGCGAAAGTCTATTACACTCGCGTCCAGAGAATTCTGAGTCAGAGTTTACACTCAATCAATGTGCACTTCCTCTGAAGTCTCAATGGTGCAACTTTCAAATGATGGGCGCACCAGTCAGATTTCAGGAGAAGGTCAAGAAGATGAATCTCTTTAAGAGATAGCAAAACTGAAACCCAGTGGGCTGAAAATTTCATGGCAAAGTAGGAAGTCATACCCACAGAATAACCCGTTGGGGGTTGAACTTTCTGCATCAAGGCGCGGACATAAAGGGTTCTCAAAGAGACGCTTTTTGATCTTGAAATCACTTGACAGTGATAATTTTCCGGAGAGATTAAACAGAAGCATGAAAGCTCTGGGTCATCGTCGTCCATGGGGGCAAACCCCAGATAAAGTCCTTAAAGGAAGAAGGTGAAATCTCTCAGAGCGCTCGCTCTCGAGAGAAAACATTCTAAGCAATGGACTGTTAAAAGAAAGGGGTGAAGCCTATTTATAGGCAAACCACAAAGCCCATAATTATTGGCTCGCTAATCAGAACCGTCAGCCTTAATTCCCGCACGAATGTCAAAGCCCAATAAAGGGCTGACGCGTGGACTGTCACTTCGGGAAGCATCGAAGACGCAAGTCTCCAACCGCCAGCACCGATTTGGCATTTAAAAGCATTAATGCCTAAACCCAATGAAGGGCTGACGCGTGGACTGCCGTTTCGGGAACATCGGATGATGCGAGTCCCTAATCGACAACGTCGACTTGACATTTAAAGACTAAGGAAATCTTTATGACAAGTTGCATGTAACGGCTGGGAAGTTGCACCAAACGCAGGCCCGAGAGCCGCGTCCAGGAATTGGCGTCCCTTTGCGAATTCGAAAACGGCGACTGTGTCCCTCGAAGCGGTTCAGAGCTGCGTCCCCTAAGCAAAAAGGGACCCATTCTGGGGGTCGCGCTTTGAAATCACATAAAATTGGAAAGCTGCGTCCTGAGACTTGTGTCTACAACAGAGAAGGCCTATGTCATTCACATGTATCCTGGAGCTGCGTCTACATTACAAGATGACAATTGTGTTTCTATCATAAAACTCAATATAATTTGAGTTTGCACTGAGCCAAGGGTCTAGAGACGCGTCTCTACTAAGACAGTGTCACGTCCTCATATCTACGCGTCAGTTTTGAGGAGCATAAGGCTGCGTCCTCACTGCATCCTGAATTCTGCTTTTGGGTAGAGTTAAGGGCTGCGGTCAGGGAGCCGCGTCCTTCCATAACCAAAGCCGCGTCCTTCGCGCAAGCTTGAACCGCGTCTCAAGTTGCAGGTCAGAGTCGCGTCTCTCAGAACTGCGTCTCCACCACAAATCAGAGTCGCGTTTATCAACAAAAAAGAGAACTCAGCTCAGCCTGAGTTTATTATTCATAGTCAGTCAAGGATCACAACCAGAGACTGCAACTAAGAAATTGGATTCATCTACAGCGAAACAACGAAGATGGAGCAAAATTTCGAAGACTTTTATTATTTGAGCCAAAAATGATAAAAGTATACAAACGCTCTTGATGAATTGAGTGTTCTTTTCTTTACAAAAAAAAGAGGAGGCTAATAATCTTGATTAGCCAAAGAACGGATTTATTCTCGGAGGCGATATATGTCGTGCTGACGCGCTTTCTCAGCCTCCATGAGAGCTTGGACCCGCAACTCCTCCTCAGATAAGAATTTTCTCGTAGCCAGCTGCGCTCGTAGAGATTCCAATTTGGTGGAATGAGTGGAGAGGTTTTCTCCAACCTGCGTCCTGGCAGCTTCCAGCTCTTCCAGCTTCTTCCTGGCAGTGGCAAGCTTCTGCTCATTGATTGCAATCAAGGCCTCTGCCTTGGCTATGGTGGCCCGAGCACTGATAATAACCTGCTCTGCGCTCTACATGACGAGTTCAGATTCCTTGAATCGCCAATCAGCCTTTGATGGTCAGCCTGGAAATGTTGGAGATGGCGGGTCTCTTCAGCTATTTGTTCCTCCATCTCCTTCCGCTCTTGTTCTTGAGCAGCCAGAAGCCTATGCAGGGTTGCCCGGGCCTCGTGTACTGAACCAGCGTCTTCTAGAGACTTAAGCTCTTTCAGTTACTTCCCAACTGCTCCACCAGCATCAGCATGCCCTAGCCTGCGAAGGACCTCCAGTATGACCAATGTTCTCGATCAGATTTTCGAGAAGCACTCGGGAAAATTCGAAAGAACTGCCCCCATAAAGGATGAGGTCAATGCATGATCGCATGGAAGCAAAGAACTGCTGCACCATTTGACGTGTCAGTTCTTCCATGATATCACCGGCTGGGGAGAATTCTGCTGATGTGCTCCCAGATCCCCTTTCTACCACAGGGCGAGGGATGGGAATCAATTCGTCCCGTGCAGGAGTAGGGTCAACAACAGTGCGACAGAAGCTGAGATGGTCGCCGGCACTTCTGGCACAGTTACTGTCGTAGCAGCCTCCATGACGACTGAAGTAGCCGCAAACCTGACCTCCTCGGAGCTCTCGGTCGAGGCTTGAATTGTACTGCCTTCTGGGTCGACGCTGACCACAAGATCCTCTGCCTGAGCTCCCTCAGCGCTCTCTGCAAATCATCAAAATGTTAACCATGACAGTACAAGGAAAATATTCAAAGCCTCAATATTTTCTTACCAAGCTGAAGATTCAAAGAGGGCGAATTCCTGGGCAAATCTTATAGGTTTGAGGTCTCCCCGACTTCAATAATTGCCCTCTCTTAAGGCATTTTAGTAGCAGAAGCCTCAACGTCCTCCTGCTGGGCCAGCTCTTGTATCATTTACTCGATATGGGAGGAAGTCGCAGCCTCGCTGTCCACGGCTAGCCCTGCAGCATAAAGTTAAAGGGAAAAACGTCAGAACCTTTTCCCCTAGTTAAAAGGGAAACCGGTCAAAAGATAATGAGAGTACCTTCAGCATGAGCAATTGTTACTATTGGCGACACCGTCACGGGGTCACACCTTTGTATCTCTTCCTCTGTAATATGTGAGAATTTACTCGGATCTGGAGGAGCGGGCTCATCGCCAAAATCGACTTCATCGCTCGAAGAATATTCAAGCTCTCCGGACGAGGAAGACGATAGTGCAACATAAGAGGCCTCGGCAATCGAGACCTTACCACCGAGTACCCCGGTAGTAGGGCTGGGGTAATTACCCGCGAGCTGGGCATTAATACGCTAGGAGACCCAGGCTGTGGTGCCTCATCTCTCCTCTCTTGAGCTGAAGAAGACCCTGACTGAGTTGAGACCCCTGGAATCTCAACATCATTCCTTCCCACCAGATCAGCCTCAAGTTGCTCAGCCTCATCAGTTGTAGTGGGATTGATTGGTAGTGAAAAGTGCATTTTTATCATAACATTTACCATCACATTTTCATATTTATTCATTTAATTCTGCACATTTATTAATATTTTGTGATTTATTGTGTGCAGGCCTTGAAATAATAAAAAGAAAGAATTAAAGCCTAAAAGAGCCCAAAAACCCATATTTGAAGCCCAAGTGCAAAAGTGCAAATATCAATTGTCAAAGTGCAAATATACAAGGGCTAAAGTTGCAAATATCAAAGATGAGGGAAGGATAGACTTCTACCCAACCCTAAACTCTTGCAGATGAGGATAAAAGCCAAAGATAAGATGCAGAGATAAGGAAATTCGTTCAAAAGAGATTGGGAGAATTCTAAATCTAGATAACTTGATTCCCAAGTTATATCTATATCCCACGATAAAGAGCCAGGATCGAACTTCCAGAAGCAAACGCCCAGATGGATGGACCAGGAGAAGCCACGCGCCAAAGCGCGTGGCCAGCAGCCACTGAGTGCCGCAGAAATGCGGCCCAAGCCGCGTTTCTGCGGCAATTTGGTCTTATCTGACTACCAGATTTCGTGGAGGTGTTGTACTGGGACTCTGACTCCTTCTGCACCTATAAATACCCCCTGCAGTGCAACATACAGAGCGTCCAGCGAGCCAGAGGGCCAAATCTAGGGTTTCTTCTAGGTTTTCTTCTTTTGTAATTAGGTTTTTCTTTTTATTTTCAAGAGAGAGAGGCTTATGTTGAGCGTGACACTGATGTACCTTCCTCTTCTCTGCCATTGTACTGATTAATAAAGGTAAGCTTTTCTTTTGTTAAAAAAAAAAAAAGAATATATATATATAAATAAATAATAAGGGGCATGAGAGTCCAAGTCAAGGAATTCCTAGTAAAAATTCATAAGGATGCATTGATTTGGTAACGAAAAAGACTATATTAGAAATTCAATTTTAATTCTTACCTAAAATGGAAACAGTTAACTTTATAAAGACTAAGTTTAAGAATGAATAAAATGATAATCCTAAAACTTATAGATTACTTAGTCTCTTCAAACATAATTCAAATATTTTTCATTTTATGGATTTTGTGGGTGTAATCCGCTGAAAACCCTCACGAGACAACACTCGTCCTCTAGGGTAACCTAGGGGTTTAACGGCTTGTTGCACATGCTAAGTGCAACCGTTATTCCTACGAAAGTGAGTTAGGTTAGATTAATTTTTCTTTTCTTTTTCTTTGATTTTTACTCGAGGACGAGCAAAAAGATAAGTGTGGGGTGTGATTGGTAGTGAAAAGTGCATTTTTATCATAACATTTACCATCACATTTTCACATTTATTCATTTAATTCTGCACATTTATTAATATTTTGTGATTTATTGTGTGCAGGCCTCGAAATAATAAAAGAAAGAATTAAAGCCTAAAGAGCCCAAAAGCCCATATTTGAAGCCCAAGTGCAAAAGTGCAAATATCAATTGTCAAAGTGCAAATATACAAGGGCTAAAGTTGCAAATATCAAAGATGAGGGAAGGATAGACTTCTACCCAACCCTAAACTCTTGCAGATGAGGATAAAAGCCAAAGATAAGATGCAGAGATAAGGAAATTCGTTCAAAAGAGATTGGGAGAATTCTAAATCTAGATAACTTGATTCCCAAGTTATATCCATATCCCACGATAAAGAGCCAGGATCGAACTTCCAGAAGCAAACGCCCAGATGGACGGACCAGGAGAAGCCACGCGCCAAAGCGCGGGCCCAGCAGCCACTGTAGTGCCACAGAAACGCGGCCCAAGCCGCGTTTCTGCGGCAATTTGGTCTTATCTGACTACCAGATTTCGTGGAGGTGTTGTACTGGGACTCTGACTCCTTCTGCACCTATAAATACCCCCTGCAGTACAACGTACAGAGCGTCCAGCGAGCCAGAGGGCCAAATCTAGGGTTTCTTCTTTAGGTTTTCTTTTCTTTTCTTTTGTAATTTTTATTTTATGTAAGTGAGGGAGATGGCTATGTTGAGGGTGACACCGATGTATGCTTCTCTTCTCTTCCATTGTATCAAGTAATAAAGGTAACTTTTATTTTGTTTTTATGTCATTGCTTTACTTTTCTTTTTGTTTTCTTTTTCTTTTCTACTTTATTTCTGTTGATCTTTGATGAGCATGCAAGTGATTTCCGAACCACAAGTATAACAAGTCTTGGTGGTGCCAACGATACTTCATGGTGATGTTCTCCTCCTCAAGGTACATATCATTTCATACTCGCCAAAGCTTGATGATATAATGTGAACAGGGGACTGAGATCGATCCTATGGTTTATGCGTTCAACGCCTCCGAAACAAGGTAGAAAGTGTTAGGTTTTCACATATTTTCTCAATCATACTAAGGTTAGTGCTTTTTCCTTTTCTTTTCTTTTCTTTTATTTTTGTAGATTAAATCACAACACTTTTCCCAATTCTTTCTTTTCCGACTCATTGTAAAATATCGCTTTCTTCTAAACTAACCTTAACAATATTTTCTTATTTTACTTTAATAACTAAAAAAGAATAATTTTTAGAGATAACTTACAAACGCTTCCATCGCTAGTCCCTCCCAGAGGATCACGACCCGCATAGCCACTGCTACCGCGGATTACAATTGAGCACTTGCACACCTTTAATTCTCAGATCTAATATTTTATATTTTGTGTGCAGGTAAAAATCTCAATCAAAATTTTGGCGCCGTTGCCGGGGAGGGACGGTAAGTTTTTCTCTCTAAAATAATTTTTTTTAACTAATTCTTATATTCTTTCTGTTTGCAGGTTTGGAGAACAGGGAAACTGACAGCAGAAGTGGACATATAGCAACTCTGTGCCTCTGCCCTCGAAGGCAGAGCACAAGAGCCTACTTCAGAGCCGCGAAAACGCGGCAATTGCCGCGAAACCGCGGCCTGAGTAGTTCCCTACTGATCCATCTTTTTGCAGGTTGCTGCAAATTGTAATATCTGTCTACTGCTCTGTTAAACTTTGTTCTGTGATAACCCTGCTTACTGCTAATTAATCAACAGTAAAATACTTGTTGTTAAAGATAAAAATTGATTAGACGTTTGCATATTAGGCACGTGTCTTTTCATTTCCTTTATTTTTACTGTTGAAGAGTGCTAGAGCAAGGTACGTTCGCATTGCATGTAGAATAGGACTCATCTCTTGGTTGATGCTTTGAGTGAATCTTATTTACATATTTTATACACTTGCACAAATTTATTTTAAGGGCATAACCCATTAACAAGATAAGGTGGGGATTTCATCACCCTTCCTTAGCCCAAAAATCATATCCAAGCACTCACTAACCCAAGCCTAACTAAAAATTAGTAGACATTGGCCCTAGGGACATCTCGGACTCAATTAGGAGATTATCCTAAGGGGAACGGTGTTGGAAATTGACTCCTGCCAAATCAGTGTCTAGGAAGGGGATTGAGGGCCGAAAGCCCGAAGATTGGTGGTTATTTAATTAAGGAACGTCTTTGACGGAAAACCTCCCACCACTCTTGCCCTGACCTGGCTGATTAACTTGTGGTCAAAGTCTGCACCTTACCTCCCGTGGACAGTCTAACCAGTTAGGAGTCGTCTAGGTCATAGGTCTACCCTAACTTAGGTTAGAATTTTTTTTTTGTTTGTTTATTTTTTTGTTTTCTTTTTTTTTGTTTGTGTTGGTGTGATATGGCATATAATAATAATTCAATTTTAATCCATATTACACACCTACTATTATTCGGATATTACCAACCCGGCATATCATAATTTTGATCAACCTAGTGTGCCGGAATGGTCTTATCCGAATGACTATAACCCACACCCTCCATCTTATGACTATAATTTCCATAATAATTTCAACTCGTCACAGAGTTCATGGGGTTTCGATTCCCCGAGTCTAATTTTCAACCGACTTGTCCTCCATCTCTACCTTGTCCACAATATTCCCAAGAGTCATACTCTGATCCCCCATTCAGAATAGATTACCATCTATCGGGAAATGATAAGTATGCATGAGTCCAAGCAACAATTACCATCAATCGCAGACATGATTATGCGTGAGTCCACCGACTCACAACTTCATCACGATTACACTTCATCTTTTCAAGTCCAATCACAGCATGATGCACCTATCGACTATGAAAGGATGCTTGCCGCCATGACTCAGGCTAGATTAGCCCGTGATCGTGACATAGATCTGATGGTTCAATCCTTACGTTCTCACCGTTCGGCCATTTCTGATATTGTTGACCATTCTGTTAGAACAGACGAACCAAGTTGCTTTGGACAACAAGATTCTAATTCAGTACCATCACGTGAACTTGCCGAAACTCCAATTCTTGATAATTTGGCAAGTTTTTCCTTTCCTGAAATAGAACTTGAGCATGAATATGATCATGATCTCCCACTTGATGATTCAATTTACTCCCTGATTCAATAATGACTTCGGTGTCTCCACCTGATTTCACTTTTCCCGAGTCAACATTGGATCCTGTTCCAATTCATCATGAAATTGAATCACCCATTTTTGATGATCATATTGAACTTGACCAATTTTGCAATTTTGAAAATCCCATAGATAAATTGGCAAGTTCTTTTTATTACATTGAACCCAATGAGATATGTGACCTAGATTCTCAAATCTATGATCAAGTTCAAATTCCTGAATCATTATTGACTCCTGTTTTGTTACCCGACTTAGGTAATATTTTAGAGTCAGTTTTGGTTCCCACACCTATCATTCCTGAACTTGAATCACCAACATTGAGTCACATTCTATTGTGGGAAGATGATTGTGGACTTGAGCGTCAACTTATTGATTTGGACCCACTTCCTGAACTTAGCCCGACTCCTGAGCCCTTACTTGATTTGAGCTTCTTTCCTGAGTCGGTATTCGTTCCCGCACCTATAATGTCCAAGTCAATAATTCCATCTTTCCATACTCCATTTTGGTACAAGGAGGTTGACACAATTAACTCTGAATTTTTTATGAAATTTAGAAATTTGATGGGTGGAAATTCTAAAAATGATTATACATATATTTTAGTGGGTTATGAAAGGAAAATTTCTGGTGGGTTCCACCAACTATTATATTATCTTGATTGGGTAGCAACGCTTGGCCCAATTAGACCACCGCCGGAACCACCACCTTAAGGTAACTTCTGCCTTCCCTTATTCTGTTTCATGCATATATGCATTCATTCATACATTGAGGACAATGCATGAGATAAGTGTGGGGGTGGGCTTTACTAACATACTAACATAGGTAGAAACTAACAAAAATTTGCTAACTAAAAAAAAATGTTATAAAAAGGAAATATTTTGACTTATTTTTTGAAAGAAATCTAAGTTAGTTTTAAGGATTAGGAAAATCATGATTAGGATTTCTAAAAACTTGGTCAAAATAAATAAATTGTTTAAATTTTAGGTATAGGAGGAGAAATTGAATAAATAATTAGTCTTGATTTTTACCTTAATGAAATGTGCATACCTAATGCATATCTAGAATTCTAAGACAAAGACCCTTGTGCCTCATATAAAAAAAATTATTATTATTAAAAAAAATCACCAATTAAGCTGGATACATGTGCCTCAAGAAGCATAAGTATTCATGCCTAAAGGTGAGTAAAAAAAATTTTAATAAAACCTTAGTTTTGTGGCCTAGTTCACTCGAATTTGAGTCCGCGGGGTGTTTTTCTCACCTGGTGCCCTAGAGCCGACCGGTTTGGGAGTTATCGACTTTAAGTTCGCTACATGGGTGGATTAGAAAGCCTAAACTAAGAAAAATTACATATATGTACTAACACATCTAATAATCAATTAGTTAGGTATTAGGGCCTCAAGAAGCCTTGATACTTACACGAAAGAAAGTTAGATGAGTTTATAATAAAAAAAAAGAATATATATATACAAGGGGCATGAGAGTCCAAGTCAAGGAATTCCTAGTAAAATTCATAAGGATGCATATGATTTTGGTAACGAAAAAGACTATATTAGAAATTCAATTTTAATTCTTACCTAAAATGGAAAACAGTTAACTTTATAAAGACTAAGTTTAAGAATGAATAAAAATGATAATCCTAAAACTTATAGATTACTTAGTCTCTTCAAATATAATTCAAATATTTTTCTTTTTATGGATTTTGTGGGTGTATCCGCTGAAAACCCTCACGAGACAACACTCGTCCTCTAGGGTAACCTAGGGGTTTAACGGCTTGTTGCACATGCTAAGTGCAACCGTGATTCCTACGAAAGTGAGTTAGGTTAGATTAATTTTTCTTTTCTTTTTCTTTGATTTTTACTCGAGGACGAGCAAAAAGATAAGTGTGGGGGTGTGATTGGTAGTGAAAAGTGCATTTTTATCATAACATTTACCATCACATTTTCATATTTATTCATTTAATTTTGCACATTTATTAATATTTTGTGATTTATTGTGTGCAGGCCTCGAAATAATAAAAAGAAAGAATTAAAGCCTAAAAAGAGCCCAAAAGCCCATATTTGAAGCCCAAGTGCAAAAGTGCAAATATCAATTGTCAAAGTGCAAATATACAAGGGCTAAAGTTGCAAATATCAAAGATGAGGGAAGGATAGACTTCTACCCAACCCTAAACTCTTGCAGATGAGGATAAAAGCCAAAGATAAGATGCAGAGATAAGGAAATTCGTTCAAAAGAGATTGGGAGAATTCTAAATTTAGAGATAACTTGATTCCTAAGTTATATCCATATCCCACGATAAAGAGCCAGGATCGAACTTCCAGAAGCAAACGCCCAGATGGACGGACCAGGAGAAGCCACGCGCCAAAACGCGTGCCAGCAGCCACTGTAGTGCCGCAGAAACGCGGCCCAAGCCGCGTTTCTGCGGCATTTTGGTCTTATCTGACTACCAGATTTCGTGGAGGTGTTGTACTGGGACTCTGACTCCTTCTGCACCTATAAATACCCCCTGCAGTGCAACGTACAGAGCGTCCAGCGAGCCAGAGGGCCAAATCTAGGGTTTCTTCTTTAGGTTTTCTTTTCTTTTCTTTTGTAATTTTTATTTTATGTAAGTGAGGGAGATGGCTATGTTGAGGGTGACACCGATGTATGCTTCTCTTCTCTTCCATTGTATCAAGTAATAAAGGTAACTTTTATTTTGTTTTTATGTCATTGCTTTACTTTTCTTTTGTTTTCTTTTTCTTTTCTACTTTATTTCTGTTGATCTTTGATGAGCATGCAAGTGATTTTCGAACCACAAGTATAACAAGTCTTGGTGGTGCCAACGATACTTCATGGTGATGTTCTCCTCCTCAAGGTACGTATCATTTCATACTTGCCAAGCTTGATGATATAATGCGAACAGGGGGACTGAGATCGATCCTATGGTTTATGCGTTCAACGCCTCCGAAACAAGGTAGAAAGTGTTAGGTTTTCACATATTTTCTCAACCATACTAAGGTTAGTGCTTTTTTCCTTTTCTTTTCTTTTATTTTATTTTTGTAGATTAAATCACAACACTTTTCCAATTCTTTCTTTTCCGACTCATTGTAAAATATCGCTTTCTTTCTAAACTAACCTTAACAAATATTTTCTTATTTTACTTTAATAACTAAAAAAAAGAATAATTTTTAGAGATAACTTACAAACGCTTCCATCGCTAGTCCCTCCCAGAGGATCACGACCCGCATAGCCACTGCTACCGCGATTACAATTGAGCACTTGCACACCTTTAATTCTCAGATCTAATATTTTATATTTTGTGTGCAGGTAAAAATCTCAATCAGGGATCATCAGCAAGCTCCCCTTCTTCTAAATCATGGGACCCCTGCTGCGCAATCCACGAGGGCGAACAGGGGGGTTTCGTCTTCCTCCTCTTCTTCCTCCCTCTGCCCCTCAACACGGAAGGGACGGCCTCATGCATTAAAGTTTCAGCCCCTGAGTCTTTCCTGGCCTTCTTCGGGCAGGCTCAGCCTGGAGAGTAGCGCCATGAGGACGTTTAGGCACCGCCTGTCGACGCCTTCTAGCAGGCTGCTCCCTAGGTGTTGCTGCTCTCGGCTCCACCCCTGTCTTCCCTCTGGCCTCTTTCTTAGCTGCCTGGTATTCATCGATGCCTCGCATGCGTTTCTTGGAGGCCAACTTGCTCTCATAAGACGCATTAATGCTCTTGATGCAAGAGCGATCCATTGACTAGCCAGGTATCTTGCTAGCCTGGGAGTACCAAGTGCAGAAACTAGGCTTGCATAGCAGTTTGGCGTCTTGTGAGGCAAGCTAAAAAGAGCTTTTGTCCCCCAGCCACGCTGTAATACCAGGCCCGAGCACCTTCGAACAAATTCCCACTGAAGTCAAGTTGGGCGTTAGGGTTGCCGACATACGGTTGATCGTAACCGAACTATCGGGAAAAATGATTCGGCACATAAGGCTCAATTGTGCATGAGTTCGCTTGCCTGAAGAGCAGATACCCGGGCCGAATGTTAATAAGCCACTAGAAGACTCCCGATGGCAACCTCGTGAAGTCGTCCGGACCTTCAAGGTCGGCAAATTTATCCCCATAAGATGCACCAGTAATATCGGGGAAGCAGTGGTTGAGATGATAATTCAAAACGTTCAGAATACATTTTCGAACGTAGAACGTATAGAAGTGGGACCAGCTCGAGCTCTCCAACCTCTGCACAAAAGGGACAAACCCTTTGGATTGAGACACCCGACGTCATTAGTGAAGGGCAGTGCATCACGTACCAAACCATTAGGTACGTATAGGGAAGCTCGATCCGTAGGTTAGGGGTCTTTACTCTCGGCCTCCCCTCCGAGTCAACCTCCGGTCTACCTTGGGAGTCGACGATGGCCTCCACTTTGCACAGGCTCTGAGTCAGGGCCCGTAGTCCACTTTGGATTCCAGCCACCATTGCTGGAAGGAGGGCGATGGATCTACCATAGACCAACAGGACCGCCGGATACACCACGTCGGCAACAATTACTTCATGCGGCAGTGTCGACACTACACAGCGCTTCAACCACAGCATGAAAAGCCCGCCAGTAATGCCCGGTCAGAAATGGGACCCAGGCTTGATGATGGAAACTTTCAAAAATTGTGTCAGGTTTGAAAGTGTCTTCATTCGACTCTGTGGTATAAGAACTCACACAGGCATCAATCCTCTCAGCGATTTCTTCGTCGGTGCTAGGGGCCAGAATGGTCACCGAGTGATCTTTCTCAGCTACACCGTTGAACAGGTAGCTCGCCCAAGACATCTGCTTAACTCCCCTGGTCCTCCAGGAAGTTATTTGACCGCAGATACGGAAGTGACCTAGCACTTCCCAGTAGGTCTCATATATCTGGGGGCACTCTTTCCTCAAAAGATGAAGCTCCTCAGAAGTGGGAACATATTCTTCACTTAGGGCGTCTCCCATGACCAGCCCTGAAACTTTATATAGTTCATGCAGGGCGAGCTCCATTTCTCCGACTGGGGTGAAGAATGTCCCCGTCAAATGGTTGTAGTGCTCCAGAATCCCATAAAATTTGTGGGAACTTTGCGGATGCCATAGTGCGCAGCCCTGACCGCATGACGCAATCCCACTTGTTCCAACAGACCTCCAAGTTCAGCGAGGACAAAGCCCACCATCTTGCCCCCAGACTTTGTCGGAGGAATGGACCCCACCCGAACGGGCGGAAATCACCTGGAAAATCACCCCTTACCTTCATGAATTGATTGATGAAGGTAGTGCTGAGCTAAGGAGTTTCCCCTACTGGGTACTCAGACCTGAGTAATCCAGGAAACAAGCTAAAACTTCCTTCCCGTGTCCGCCAGGGTGTACCTTTCTGGCGCCCAGTATACCGAGAGAGACACTGGGGACAGATCGGGTAAGCTCCCATTCCATTGCCCGGTGGACAGACATGTGCTGGAGATAGGATAAGGGATACATTCTCTCCATATTTGGAAGAAAGAATTTCCTATCCCCTATTTGGCGAAGCCACTTATAATCTCCGTCATGCAAGATGCTACTATCCTCGCCAATGTTGTCCCCAAAGAAGAAGACGGGTATCTTTAACGGAATACGTGAATCCGTCTCAAATCTGCGTCGGTCATGATTTCCCGGAAGGTCCTCATATCGACCTTGGAGATCTTCTCCCTTTGCCCCTTCGACTTGTCGGTAGTCACAGGAGCAGTCTTCTGCAACACGAAGGTTAGATTGCGGTTGATAGGTAGTAAAAAAAATGCATAATTGTCATCACATTTACTATCACATTTTCATATTTATTCATATAATCATGCACTATTAACTAATATTTTATTATTTATTGTGTGCAGGTCTTGAGTAATAAAAATAAAGGAATAAAGCCTTAAAAGAAGCCCAAAGCCCATGTTCAAGCCCAATGCAAAAGTTGCAATTATCAAATGTCAAATTGCAATTACTAAGGGCAATAGTTACAAATACTAAAAGAAGAGGGAAGGATAACTTCTATTCAACCCTAAATGCTTGCAGGATGAGGATAAAAGCCAAAGAAGAGAGTGCAAAGATAACATTTGTTGTTAAAAGATATTGGAAGATTTGGATTTAGGGTAATTTGCTTCCCAAGTTTATCCCAAATCTCAAAATAAAGAGTAAGGATACAACTTTCAAACGGATAACCCAGATGGACGGACTAGAGGAGGCCACGCGCGAAAGCGCATGGCCAGCAGACACCACTTGGCCGCGGAAACGCGGCCCAAGCCGCGTTTCCGTGGCTATCCAGATAAGACTGGCTAACTGTTTTCGTGGAGGAATCGTACTGGGACTCTACTTCCTTCTGCACCTATAAAACCCCTGCAGAGCAACAGAGAGGGGCGTCCAGCGAACTATAGAGCAAAATCTAGGGTTTTTTAGGCTAGTTTGTAGTTTAGGTTTTTATTTTTCTTTTTTGTAATTTTTATTTTATGTAACTGAGAGAAGAGGATGCTTTCATGGAGGAAGGAGTTCATGCTTGTACTGAGGTGACATCGTGTAAGTCCAACTTTTCTTCCATTGTTAATAGAATCAACTCAAGGTTTGTTTTGTTTATTTTATTCTTGTTTTATTTTTGTTCTTCTATTCTTGTTTTATTTTATTATTTTTCTCTGATGTCTTGCAAACCATGAGATCTGATCGCTTCGAGACTGCTTAGCAAAGAAGTGCGCTTGATGGCCTATGATGATGAACAGATCCTATACGCCATGCTTGATCGCCTTCAAAGAAAGGTAAGTCGTTGCAACGGAACAAAGGTAAAAAGGGCAGAAGAGGAAGGTATGTTTTTTTTTTAGTTTATAATTTTCTTTTCTTTCTTTAGTTTAGATAACCAACTCCATATCTTTCCAATTTCTTTCACACTTCTCATTGTAAATACCATTGTAAATACTAAATAAATAAAAAAGATAACTTGCTAAACAAGCTTCCATCGCTAGTCCCTCCCTGAGGATCACGACCGCATAGCCACTTGCTATAGCGTAGAATTGAGCACCTTGCACATCCTATTCTTAAAACTGAAATACTATATTTTGTGTGCAGGTAAAATCTCAATCAATCATTTGGCGCCGTTGCCGGGAGGGACGGTAAGTTATTCTCTAAAAAAAATAATAATAACTATTATTTTATTCTTTCTGTTTGCAGGTTCGGAGAACAGGAAAAATACAGTAGAAAAGGACATATAGCAACTCTGTGTCTATGCCCTCGAAGGTAGAGCAGCAGAGCCTACTACAGAGCCGCGTTTCCGTGGCAATAGCCGCGTTTCCGCGGCCTGAGTAGTTTCACTACTCACTCTGTTTTCTGCAGGTTACTGCAAATTGCAATATTTATTTACTGCTCTGTTAACTTTTCTCTGTGATCACCCTGCACACTGCTAATTAATTAACAGTAACCTATTTGTTGAAAAAAAATTAGACTCTTGCATATAGGCATGTGTCTATTTAATTTTTTTAATTTATTTGAAGAGTGCTGGAGACAAGGTACGTTCGCATTGCATATAGACTAGGAAGCACCTTGGCTGATTTACTGCTTTTGAGTGAATATTTGTCTATTGCTTTACACGTGCACCAAATTGACTTAAGGGCTTGTCCTATAAATAAGATAAGGTGGGGATTTCATCACCTCCCTTAGCCCACAAACAATCTCCTCACTCACTAACCCAAGCCTAACTAAAAATGAGTAGACGTTGGCCCTAGGGACATCTCGGACTCAATAAGAGATTATCCTAAGGGGGAACGGTGTTGGAATTTTACTCTTACTAAATCAGTGTCTAGGAAGGGGATTGAGGGCCGAAAGCCCGAAGATTGGTGGTTATTTAATTAAGGAACGTCTTTGACGGAAAACTCCCCACCAATCTTGCCCTGACCCTGGCTGATTAGCTTGTGGTCAAAGTCTACATTATACCTTCCGTGGACAGTCTAACCAGTTAGGAGTCGTCTAGGTCATAGGTCTACCCTAACTTAGGTTAGAATTTTTTTTCTTTTTTGTTTGCTTATTTGTTTGTTTTCTTTCTTTGTTTGTGTTTGTGATATGGCTTATAACAATAATTTTTTCAATTTTAATAATAATCCATATTACACATCAACCTCTTTTTCGGATATTACCAACCTGGCATATCATGACTTTAACCAACCTAGTGTGCCAGATTGGTCTTATCCGAATCATTACATGCCCCAGTCCCAATACTATGAACAAGACTGGAATAATCATCACTACTCTTCACAGAGTCAATGGGGATACAACGCCCCTAAGCCATATTGTCACCACCTGTTCAACCATTATCTTCATATACTTCTTTTACCACATCACCAATGTTTCAGTCCTCCAATGATCCATTCGATGGGTTAGAAGAAAAAGTAGATCGTTTGCAAGATATAATGAATGATCAAATTTCTAGACTTTCAAACATTCTTGAACTAACCAACCAAGTTGATAGGAACCAAGAATCATTCTGTCTAGAAGACCTTGATCAAAATTTAATTTCATCACATCAATATGAACTTGATCAATCCCAATCCTTGGACAAATTGGCTAGTTTTTAATTTCAATGAGATTGAATTAGATTGTGAATGTGAACCCGATCCCCAACTTTGCGATTCAGTTTCCATCTTCGAATCTATGCTGACTCCAGTATTCTTACCCAATTTGGACCAATTTCTAAGCTAACATTTATTCCCGTACCCATAGATCATGAAATTGAATCACCCATTTTTTATGATCATCATATTGAACTTGACCAATTTCATACTTTTGAAAGTCCCATTAACAAATTGGCAAGTTCTCATTTTTATGAAATTGAACTCAATGAGATATGTGACCTTGATTCTCAAATTTGTTGTGATCGAGTTCAAATTTCCGAATCAATATTGACTCCTGTTCTGTTACCCGATTTAAATAATATTTTTAGAGTCAGTTTTGATTCCCACACCTATCATTCTTGAACTTGAATCACCAATAGTAAGTCACATTCCATTGTGGGAAAATGATTGTGGACTTGAGTTTCAATTCTTGGACTTGGACTCAACGCTTGAACCAAAACTAACTCTCGAACCCCACGTCAATTTTCTCGAGTTTGTATTGGTTCCTGAACCTATCATTCTTGAGTCCAAGTCAACCATTCTACCAAGTCACATTCTTTTGTTGGACATAGATATAGACCATGATGACTCTGTGATGATTTTCCAGAACTGGTCATGTAAAGGAAGTAAGTTTCACGATAGGATCTTCCATGATCCCATTTATACTGGGGACTGTAAACATGTAAATAGAAAAGAGGTCAATAAAGGTAGGTTCCGTGACTACCACATTATCTTGATTGGGTAGCAACGCTTGCCCAATCCGACCACCACCGGAACCACCACCTTAAGGTAATATTTTCCTTCCCTTTCTTCTTTTTCATGCATACATGCATTCATTCATACATTGAGGACAATGCATGAGATAAGTGTGGGAGGAGGATTTACTAATATACTAACATAGTTAGATACTAACTAACAAAATAATAAAAAAAAACTTTTTGAAAAAAGAAAAAAAACTTTTTGAAAAAAGAAAAAAAAGGACAATATTTTGACTTATCTTTTGAAAGAAATCTAGTTAGTCTTAAGAATTAGGAAAATCATGATTAGGATTTCTAAAACTTGGTCAAAATAAATAAATTTGTTGAATTTTTAGGTATAGAGAAAAAATTGAATAAGTAATTAGTCTTCATTTTTACCTTAATGAAATGTGCAT
>JAVJIF010020333.1:0-74592 GCA_038442645.1 Agave tequilana | reverse complement strand
TTAGGGCGTGTTTGTTTCGCCGCAAAACGCCGCAAAACGCAAGTCGTAAAACTTCTTTTCCATTTTTCGTTGTTTGTTTCGCTGAAAAACAAGTTGCAAAATGCAACTCTTCTTTTCCCACTTGTAGTTGCTACAGTTAAATTTGTGGTCATGTAAATCTCACTTTTACACTCATATTTTCCCACTTGCAGTTGCTACAGTTAATTTTGTGGTCATGTAACTCTCACTTGTAGTACACTTACAGTTCAAAACAGTTACTTGATAATCAATATATAATTTAATATTATTAAATATTTAATATTTTAAATAGTGTTCAATTTCTTATTTAATTATTTAATTATTTTATATTTTTAATCTTTAATTTTTTATTGTTTTTAAAATTGTTTTAATATTTAATATTTTACTATTTTAATTTAATATTTTATTTAATACTTTATTATTTTTATTAATTTATTCCATTTTTTATTATTTTATTAGAGTTAATATTTTATTAATATAACAATATTATACTTTATATAAATTACTATATATTTAATTATTTATTTTTTAATATAAAAAATTACTTTATTAATATCATAATATATTTTGTTATTATATTAATATTTTATTATGTTAATATTGTAATAATAATTCAGTATAATATTACTATAATGATAATTTATTATAATTATAATTATATTTTACTTTGTTAATTTTATATTTTTATAATATTACAATAATATTATAATAAAATTTATATTATAATAATTTTCAAGTATTTTTAATATTATAATATTATAACTATATTTTATTATTGTTGTAAGATTTTTTTAATATTTATATTTTATTAGTAGTCTTAAAATTTTATAATGTTCTTTAGATTTTCTTAAATTATATATTATTTATTTAGTTAATAATTTAGTAATATTTTACTATTATACTAATATTTTATTAATCTTATTGTTATAAATAAAATATTAAGATTATTAATTTTTATCTCAAATTTATTAATACAATTTAATTTGCAATAGTAGATTTAATTTAATAGCATTTATAATATTTAAATCACTGCTACAGTTAATTTTGTGGTCAACTTTTTCACTTACACTTTTACATTACCAACCAAACACCGTAAAACACAATATACTTTACCATTTACACTTTCACTTTATCAACCAAACACCGTAAAACGCAATATACTTTTCCATTTACACTTCACTTTATCAACCAAACACCGTAAAACACAATATATTTTCTCTGCTACAGTTCACTTTTTCCATTCTCATTTTACGACTTACGACTTGCGACGTTTTGCAACGAAACAAACAGGCCCTTAGTCTTAAAAGTCAGTGAAAGTGTGTTGACAACTAGTATTTATAGAGAGGAAAAGATAAGCATAAGTGGAAAGAAGTTTAGCTTAAATTCATATCAAAATCCTCTCAAAGTAAAAAGTTGCATCATTTTGATCGACCACTGAGGCTATCAGATTGATCGTTTAACCGTAGTCAGCTTAGCGTGCCACGTCCAGCAAATGATTGATCGTTCATGGTCGAACTGTGGATGAATAGTGATTTTGTCAATGGTCATTAGCGATTATACCGTTGCAGAAAAGTACTCTGCGGTTTGATTAAAGTAATCAAAAGAAATCAAGAAGTTCTCACATAAATTCAAAAAATTACAGAACTCACGATCGACCCCGACGGTCGAGCCAGACGAGACAAATCGTCTCTGACGGACGATTGATCGATCGTGGCAGATGATTGATCGATCGTGGCGGATGAGAGTTGGGTCGCAAAACGTGCAAGCAACAATGCTTGACCGTTCATGGTGGTCGACCCGATCTAGTGCAGATTCTGAACTTGCGGACGGTCGATCGACCGTGACGGTCGACTCGAGACCCAAGCGAGACTTGAGGTCTAAAAACTGATAAGCAGTAGACACAACATTAATCGTGGCGGTAGACCCATTTGCATGCTTTAGATTTTGAAAGTATAGTTGCAATTCGGTCGATCAATGTTCTGGCGATCGATCCAGATGATCCCCTCAAAAAATCGATTTAAATGTCTCAGATAAATTGTGAATTTTTTTTTTATAAATTCTAATAAATTTATAATCAAAGTATTTAGCTCCAAAATGATATTTTGAACACAATTTGAAATTTTTTGGGTGATTTAGTAAAACTTTGAATAGAACACACGTGTAATCAAAACTAAACGTGTATGCACAAGTGTGAAAAATGCGATTTAGTGCCAATTAACCTTCTTGTCTCAATTTTTCTTACATTACATGATATTCTAAAGTAGATTTAGCATGTTTCAGCTCAATTCTTTAATTGATTTTGCATTGTTTTGCTCTTACTCTAGCTTCACTTTGAGAAATTTAAAAATTGAGTAATTTTTGCAACTGACCTAGAATTGTGCCACCACCACCTCCTTGGATTGATATCGCAATATGAGCTTTTTCCTCCATCCAACCTCTGTCAATGTGCTTTGACTTAAATCAAAACATAGAATCACTAGAATAAGAGTTGTTACTATAAAATTAGTTTAATGAGTAGTCATCATCAAACTAAAACGGATTAGGGCCAACGATTCTCTTACTAGTCAATCCGTTCTCTCTCAAGTTGGCATATAGCAACTAAATGCCTGCTTAAAGAGAATGTTCTTGTATGAGACAATCCAATCCTTCCTGATCTAACTTTTTTGTTGTAACATATGATGCTCAATTTTGAAGTATCATGACCATGTGTGACGACTCACGCCCCTAACAATGCAAATGGGGGCATGTGAGGATGCCACAACCTTCCTCGGGCAGCAGGCAAAACTTGACTGTATCCACTAAAAGATCCTATAATACCATCACACTGGACATTCATAATTCATTATGGAATTTCAAATGTCAATCCACACTTAATTCCGGCACATTTATTATGTTCACTGGATAACAGTAAAAGTCAATTCCATAAGTTTTTCCTTGCACTCAAACATAATACTTAAGACAATTTTGTTAGGTATTAACTTTTCTGTAATTTTATTTGGTAATTTTATAAGGTAATTCTTTGCTATTCTGTAATTAGAGAGCTAACACCACCACCACCACCACCAAGAGAATTATGCTTTGAAGGAACATAAATCCTGGAAAGTTGAAGGGACTTCAAGCTGCCTTAGGAAGCAAGGGCCCCAAACATATGCAACACAATGCAGTCACTTTTTCTCAAGTTCAAGCTGTACTCAAATGCTCCATCTGTTTATTTTAATTTGCATTTAGTCTACTGACAGCGAGGAATCAGGAATTGCCATAATTTGATATGATAGTATTAATCTTGTAGTTTGGTTGCAGGCTAGAAAACTGAAGGGACTGTTTGAGACAGCACTCGGGTGGAAATTTAAACTCAGCATGATAAATGACATGGATGAAGAAGATGATGAGGTTGACTCGATTTTTTTTTATTTTCCACACTACTTTCTTCTCTTTAACCTCGATTTTAAATTAGTCTGTATCTGATTGCAGTTCGCACCGGTTGTCATACTTCCAAACGATGCAATACCCAGCAAAGACCGTATGCCTCAGCGCTATCACACTGATGAAGAGAATACAATGTTTATTGTAAATCTAACAAATGACGCTATGTTTCTGTTTGGATTTTTCATTTTTTCTTTCTTTTTCTTTTTTGATAGAAGGAAAGGCCAGTTAGGCTTGTTGTGCTCGGAGACAACAACCCTTAGAAGATCCAACCTGATCTCAATCACCAAGAACAATGAAAACAAACTAGAAGAACAGCCAATCGCAAAAACCAGATCTAACGAGGTTCGGCCAACTTGCCTACGTCCTCGGGGCAATTCACGGAGAGAGTTTTCTTTATGGAAGATGGATTACAATAGCTCTGGATCTCTATCAACACAAGAGAGTCCGCAGCTATACTTTGTCTAAGCACTAAACCCTAGAAAATTACAACCAGGGCTTAAATACATAACTTCCCGAAACAACAGATTTCGCCCAAAACCCGACTGTCGGTCGACCGGCCGGTCGACCGACTCCCTCTAACGGTCGACCGATCCGGTCGACCGAAACAAACAGAAAGTCGGGTTGCTTACAGAGACCCTCTTCGGTCGACCGGTCCGGTCGACCGAAGCAACCAAGACCCTCTTCGGTCGACCGGTCCGGTCGACCGAAGCAACCTGGGAGCAAACCTGTGCACTTCGTGCACGTCGGTCGACCGGTCCGGTCGACCGACCTCTGTCTTTTCTGCTGCTGCTTCTTTTTCCTGCCTGCTGTTCCGTCGCCTTTCGTCGTAGACTCCTTGGCAGTCTTCAACAGCACCTGGCATGACTTCACTTCCTCTACTGTACTCTCTCCTCCAACAATTCTCCACCTCGGTGAAGATTGTTAGATCTGAGCCGAACACCGACTCGAAAGCGGCTGCACCAATCTGGTTGCCTACGTACCCCTTGCCCAAGGGATCAAGCCATCCGTAGTTCATCCAAATGAGCTTCAACAAGCTCACTTCACCTGAAGGATCTGGAGCAAGTCTTTGCAGTGTGCAAACTTTACTCCCGACACCACCTTTGTAAGCATATCGGCCGGATTCTCTGAAGTATGAATCTTCAATAAATTGATGTCATCTTCCTCCAGAATCTCCCGAACAAAGTGATACCTGACATCGATGTGCTTCGTCCTTGCGTGGTAGACTTGGTTCCTCGCCAAATAAATGGCACTCATACTGTCACAGTGTATCTTCAAGATCTCCTGTTCCACTCCCAAGTCATCTAGCAATCCCTGAAGCCAAATCGCCTCCTTCATGGCCTCGGTCAAGGCCATATACTCTGCCTCTGTAGTCGACAATGCGACTGTGGACTGAAGTGTGGAGCGCCAACTCACCGGTGCCTGCGAGAATGTGAATACATACCCCGTCGTCGACCGGCGTTTGTCAAGATCACCTGCATAGTCCGAATCCACGTACCCTATGCATTCTTGCTTCCCAGTGTTGTCCTTCTCAAACACGAGGCCTACATCAACAGTACCCTTGATGTACCTCAGGATCCACTTCACTGCTTCCCAATGACCCTGACCTGGATCATGCATATATCTGCTAACCATGGAAACTGCCTGTGATAGATCCGGCCTTGTACACACCATTGCATACATCAAGCTTCCCACTGCATTGGCATATGGTACATGAGTCATATGCTCACGCTCCTGAACACTCCTTGGAGACATCTTCGCTGACAGCTTGAAGTGCGGCGCCATTGGTGTACTTACAGTCTTTGTATCTTTCCCGATATTAAATCTCTGCAGTACCTTCTCCAGATAGCCCTTCTGAGTCAAGCTAATCCTGCCAGCTTCTCTGTCCCTTGTGATCTCCATACCCAATACTTTCCTTGCTTCCCCCAGGTCCTTCATCTCGAACTCAGACGATAAAGTCTTCTTCAGAGAATCAATTTCAGATCTTGACCTAGAAGCAATTAGCATATCATCTACGTAAAGTAGTAGATAGACATACTCACCAGATGGTAACTTGTTGTAGTACACACATGGATCATAATGGCTTCTTGTGTACTTCTTCTTCCTGATGAAGCTGTCGAATCGCTTGTACCATTGTCTTGGAGACTACTTCAAACCGTACAGTGATTTCTTCAGCTTGCATACCAACTCCTCTTTCCCTGCAGTTTTGTAACCTGTGGGCTGAGTCATGTAGATCTCCTCCTCAAGATCGCCGTGGAGAAAGGCGGTCTTCACATCAAGTTGGTCAAGGTCCAACTCGTTCTGTGCCACCAAGGCCAATAGGATCCGAATAGACGAGTGTTTTACAACTGGGGAGAACACCTCGTTGTAGTCGATCCCTTCTCTCTGTGCGTAGCCTTTAGCCACCAGCCTTGCCTTGTAGCGCACTTTGTCTTCTTGGAGTGATCCCTGCTTCTTAGCAAATACCCACTTACACCCTATGGCTTTCTTCCCCTTGGGCAACTTGGTCAGTTCCCATGTGTTGTTCTTATAAAGAGACTGCATCTCTTCATTCATGGCCCCTTTCCATAACTCCGCTTCTGAACTGATTTCAGCTTCCCTGAAAGTAGATGGAATGGCTTCTTCAACAACTGGAAGTGCATGTGCAATTACCATGTCTGTAGTGAGCCAGCCAGGTCTCCTAGTATTCCTCCTTGGTCTTCCAACTGCAGTGGGATCTGGAACTGTATCCATAACCTGTTCCTGATCCTCTTCAACAACCTCAGCATCTTCTTCTGCAACTTGATCACCTCCCTGTGTCACCTCAGGAATGATCCTCACAGATACTGAGTCTTCTAGAGATGGTGGATCTGCATCACTCTCCACCTGCTGCAATAGCTCCTTGGTCTTCTTAGTCTCCACCTGCTGAGAGACTGTAGGCTTCATCATAGAGGCCTCATCAAAAGTGACATCTCTGCTGATTATGAATTTGTTGTCCTGTTGGTCCCAGATCTTGAACCCCTTGGTTCCTTTCTTGAAGCCAACAAACACACCTTTCTTCGCTCTCGGATCCAATTTGTCTTCTTTTACGTGATAGTAGGCTGGACATCCAAATATCCTGAGCACATCATAATCTCCTGCAGCTTTACCAGACCAAGCTTCAAGGGGAGTCTTTCCCCCTATTGCAGACGACGGCAACCTATTGACGAGATGGCATGCATACCCCAAAGCTTCAGCCCAGAACTTCTTTGGTAATCCTGCATTTGACAATATGCACCGAACCTTCTCTAGCAAAGTTCGGTTCATTCTTTCAGCCACCCCATTCTGTTGCGGAGTTTCCCTTACTGTGAAGTGCCTCTCTATGCCCTCATCAAGACATAGCTTCTGGAAAGGGTCTGACTTGTACTCTCCTCCGTTGTCAGAACGAAGGACCTTGACTTTTCTTCCTGTACTCCTTTCCTGATTAACCTTCCACTTCACAAACAATTCTAGGACTTCATTCTTGTGTCGCATGGTGTACACCCAGCACCGCCTAGAATAATCATCGATAAACGACACAAAGTAGTGGGTTCCCCCTATTGATGCAGTCTTTGTGGGTCCCCATACATCTGTGTGCACATAATCAAGAATGCCTTCGGTGCAGTGTGAAGCTGTTTCAAACTTCACCTTTGTCTTCTTGCCTATGATGCAATGTTCACACAGATCCAGTTTGCAGGTCTCTGCACCCTTCAGTAGCCCTTTCCTCACAAGAGCTTGCATAGATTTCTCCCCTGCATGTCCCAGCCTCATGTGCCATAGCCGGGTTAGATCTTCCTTCTGACTGGTCGAAGCTGCCACCTGCCCTGTCACTGTACTACCCTTCAAGTAATACAAATTATTCCTGCGGTTGGCCTTCAACACCACCATTGAGCCCTTCGTCATTTTAAGAACACCTTCTTTAATAGACACACCGAGCCCCAATGATTCCAAAACACCCACTGAGATCAAGTTCCTCTTCAGCTGAGGGACATATCTCACTTCCTTCAGCTCCCTTACCATCCCGTCAGAACATCCTGATAGGAATTGTGCCTACACCCTCCATGATGCATGGATGATCATCGCCCATGACGACCGAACATCCCTCCAGCTTCTCAAGACTAGTAAACCAATCTCGATTAGGGCATACATGATATGTAGCACCTGTGTCCAGGATCCACTCGTTTTCCCCCGAGTAACCTACAACAGGAGTAGTAACTGAAAACGAGAATACCGAAGAATCTGAATCTGAATCCTCTGCCTGTGATTTACTGCTAGCAGCCTTTGTCACTCTTGCCAGATTTGCCTCAGATTTTGATTCCTTCTTCTTCCCCTTGTACTTTGGACAGTCAACTTTCCAGTGCCCAAACTCTTTGCAATACATGCACTGGTCTTTCTTAAGATCCCTTAAGCCCGGTCTTGACTTCGATCTTCCTCTCACCTCCTTGCCTTTCCTTGATGAGCTCCTGCCTCTTACCTCCAAAGCCTCTGCTGATGAACTAGATCTCCCAGAATGTTTCTCATTCTTCCTTTTCTCATAACTCATCAGTGCTGACGATATCTCATCATAGTCTAAGGTTTGCCTTCCATTTATGAATGTCATTGTAAATATCTCATACTCATCCGGTGGAAGAGAGTTCAGAAGAACGACTGACTTGTCTTCCTCACTTATAATGGCATCCACATTTAGCAAATCCGTAAGAAGCTTTGTAAACCTGTTGAGGTGCTCATTTACTGTGCTTCCCCTCTGCATCCTGAATAAATACAGCTTGCTCTTAAGCTGCAGCCTTGACTCCACGCTCTTTGTCAGGTACTTCTTCTCGAGGGTATTCCACATATCCTTTGCTGACTTCTCATGTTGAACAGAATATTTGATATCTTGTGACAAACATGAGCGAATCAGGCCACATGCCGACCTGTTCATTTTTGCCCACTCATCATCAGTGGTAGTATCCTTCTTCTTCTCCAAAAGGAGCGTGTCCTCGAGGTTCTGTGCATTCAATGCATCCATAACCTCACACCTCCACATCCCGAAATTGTTAGTTCCATTGAACTTAACAACTTCAATCCTGGAGTTGTTCATTGTTTTAACAGACTTAGATTCCTCTGCCATTGAGATCCTTTCCTTGACCCTCTAACTATGCGGAAGATCAAATACTTGCAAAATAGATCTATTTCTGAGATAAAAAGTGATTTTTACCTCTACCTTGAAACCCTAGCTTGAGTTTCTCACCAGATCTATTCCACCCCTGATTCAACGAGCCCTCCCTGCGTCCACCTGAGATCGACACACGATCTCCTTGAACACCAATGCCTCTGACCTAAGATCGACACACGATCTCCACCTGATCAGATCTGGAGCCCTTCGAATCTTCAGAATATCCCAAGCGTAGCCTGAAGCTCTGATACCACTTGTTGTGCTCGGAGACAACAACCCTTAGAAGATCCAACCTGATCTCAATCACCAAGAACAATGAAAACAAACTAGAAGAACAGCCAATCGCAAAAATCAGATCTAACGAGGTTCGGCCAACTTGCCTACGTCCTCGGGGCAATTCACGGAGAGAGTTTTCTTTATGAAAGATGGATTACAATAGCTCTGGATCTCTATCAACACAAGAGAGTCCGCAGCTATACTTTGTCTAAGCACTAAACCCTAGAAAATTACAACCAGGGCTTAAATACATAACTTCCCGAAACAACAGATTTCGCCCAAAACCCGACTGTCGGTCGACCGGCCGGTCGACCGACTCCCTCTAACGGTCGACCGATCCGGTCGACCGAAACAAACAGAAAGTCGGGTTGCTTACAGAGACCCTCTTCGGTCGACCGGTCCGGTCGACCGAAGCAACCAAGACCCTCTTCGGTCGACCGGTCCGGTCGACCGAAGCAACCTGGGAGCAAACCTGTGCACTTCGTGCACGTCGGTCGACCGGTCCGGTCGACCGACCTCTGTCTTTTCTGCTGCTGCTTCTTTTTCCTGCCTGCTGTTCCGTCGCCTTTCGTCGTAGACTCCTTGGCAGTTTTCAACAGCACCTGGCATGACTTCACTTCCTCTACTGTACTCTCTCCTCCAACAAGGCTTCCCTATGTCTGGATAATCTTTCATAAGCTAAAATTGCAATAGAGGCAATAGGTGTTCTGCTGTCAATCAGCTTTGCACAAGATCACAAAGCATGAGCATCGAATTCAGGCAGCAAGACATTTCATCATAGCTTTGGTAATTGCTTTATTTTGAGAGCAGCAGTCATTACTTGGTTATGTTTCTTTGCAAGGAAAAATTGCCAGATTACTGTATTTATTCCTGAAACAATTGTAGATGTTGTAATACAACAGCTTGGATATTGATCAGTCTGCTAAAAGAAGCATTTTTAATACAGTTTGATAAATTTCTAGCGTAAATATCGAGATAGACACTGTCGTTCTGATGATTGCCAATTCTGTATGCATCTATGGACTGAATCAGTTTATTATCGCAGTAACAGCACAGAGCACACTACTAAAGGTAATGGTGATTTGCTTGTGCTTGGATTGCCACAATGTAGCCTGTTTAGTTTGACATTTTTGAAAAATATAGTGGGTGACGATTTAGATTTTGGTGGGTTTTTCGTAAGAGGAAGGAGAGGGACTCAGAGAGGGAGAGAATGGGAGAAGACTGGTAAGGGCTGAGTTTAGCTGCTTTTGACAAATAATAAGGGACTTAATAATAGAAAAGGAAGATATATTTATTAGATTACTGCTTGCGGTGGAAACAGACGGTGAGAGAGGAGGGGGAGATGAGAGGAAGGAGGAGGAGTGAGAAGATGGGAGAGGGAGAGGGAAGTGAGAGGAGTAAGGAGGGGGGAGGAGCGGTGAAGAGGAGAGGGGGAGATGAGAGGAAGGAGGAGGAGTGGGAAGATGAGAGAGGGAGAGGGAAGTGAGAGGAGTAAGGAGGGGGGAGGAGCGGATATCTCAGTTCTTTGTTGCTCTCTTTTTCAAAGGACGGATAAAGTGCGAGAAAGAGTAGCAGAAGAAATCTCACTTTGCTCGGTTTGATTGTACTTGAATTAATCGTGAATTGTTCACGAATTTTTTCCCGAATTATTTTGCGAATCATTCACATTTTTTCAATTTTTGGTGAACTATTCACGATTTTTACCAAATTATTCACGAGCTTTAACATAATTATTGATGAATTATTCAAGAATGTTACTCTAATTAATCATGAATTTTTTACAATCTCTTTATGTTTACCTGAATTAATGGGCGAACTATTCACGATCTTTTACAAAAGTAAGTTATTGGTGCCAAATTATTTGAATTTTTCCTGAATTATTCGCAAGTTCATGGAGTTCTTTTTAACAAATTTGGAGGTGATTGAAATTTGTAAGGTACTTAATATGGAGGTCTAGTGTACTTAAAAATTAAAAAAGGTGGGATCCTATCTAATTTACAAAATCCATTGCTTCATGTTACACATGAAAAATTGAACTTGTGTATTATTTTCTTGAGTATATTCTTGATTATATTTCTAGTTCAAACATTTATTTATTTAAAATTACGTTTTTCTTTCCTTGTTTGGAAAAAATTGGGTAGTTCTTGAGCCGAGCATTCTCGAAAAAAGAAACCCAACCCGTTGCATGCAAAACCGGCCCGGCCCGGCCCGGCCCGGCCCGTCCTGGAGAACACTAAACAAAACCCCTGGCCAAAACCCTAGTCTCTCTAGAATCAACAGAGAATATGGCTCGACAATTGTGTCGTCGTTTAACTCTCTCCTCTTGTTTCTCTAAAATTTACCAAAGGTTCGTTTTTTCCCCTTTTCTCCGTTCTATTGTTCTGTTTTCTCCTCCTTTCCAAGTTCTGAAGTTTCTGTGTTCAAAAATCCCAGTTTGGAAGCTTCGTTCTGCTCAGAAGTTCCGCGTTGGGGAGAAGAAACAGTATAGGATTTTGGGTTCCGATGATGCAAGGTATCATTTCTTTGCTCTTTCTCAAGCTATGGTTATAAAGTTTGAATCTTTTCAGTTGTTTTTTTTTGCCTGGGTTTGGATATATGGATGACAGAGAAAGGGAAACCTCAATGCCCATCTTGTGACTGTGAAAATGACTCTGAATTTTTAAGTTTTGCTAACAATTGGTCATTATGTTTACAAATTATCAAGTTTTGGTAAAATTTAAATTTTAAGTTGGGTTTCCACTTCTCAACGTTCAGATTATGTGGATTACAGAGGGAGAAACCCTAATGTTTGTCTTCTTATTTTGTTAGTAAGTATGTAGATTTTAATTTTTTATGCATTATTGGTCATTATATCTATGAATTTGTGTTTGAGCTGTTTAAATTCCTTCACATGCTTCCCATCTTGATTATGCGTATTGTGAGGAATACAAAATCAAATTAGTTTTTAAGGTTGTGGAAGTCAGATGAGTGTAGGAATTATATATAAAATTTACTAAATTTTTTATACTTTGAAACTTGCTGAAAACTTATGAAACTTATTAAGCAGTCGTTTTGACTAGAAAAACTTTATATTTCTTTTGTTTTTTTGATATTTCATAATACTTTTATTGTCCAAGAAAAGAAGAATGAATTAGGACTTTCATTCAATAACAAAACTTGAGAGTACACATATCTAATGAAAACAGAGCAGCCTTTTCTCTTGAAAACTTAAAAAATTAGAAGTGCGACAATCATTTATTTCTACATTTTATTTATTAGAGCTGAGCATTCTGATTGTAAATATTACTTTAATTTAAGTGGTTCCTTATTTTGCAAATGTGTTATTTTTTTTATCAAAGTATGCCAAATAAAGTATCTTTTTTCCATCAGCTCTAATCCTGGATTAACGTTCTCCATTTGATATTCTTTGGTGTTAAATTTCAATTAAGTTCGTTGTATAAGTCCTAAGAGATTAGTTGGTAAGCAATTACCTACCTTCTTGATTCATATGGTAAGCTCATTTGCTTAACTGGATATTTTATATTAAAAGAATATAAATAAATAAAGGTATACTATAACAGGAGCCAACTGCCCACTAAATTTTTATATTTTGACATGCAAAATCTAAAAAAGAGAACCAAACTTATAGGACTAAGTTCTTAAATTTGTACTTGCTTTTATCCATCTATTAAGTCATTAACGTCATATTTAATAATGATTTTCTCGTAGGATAATGTATGATGATTATTATCTATAAATAGGGTTATGTTTCAATTATACCCTTAAACTTATAGCCTTCATTGTCCCTCCAGGATGAATGTAATTCTCGATATCAATTCTCATTATTTATCTCATCTAGATTTCTAGACCAAAATTAGTATGGGGTAATTTCTGAGGTCACTTTTTGGTTTCATGAGTTTAAACTTTAATACCGATGAATATGTTCCATTACCTATAGAACAATATCATGCATGCACTATGCACGACTGTCTCTTCTTCTTTGTGGATCTCACCACTCGCTGTCTTTTCTTCTTGCTCCCAACACGCGACTGTTCTCTTTCACCTCTCGCGAAACCCAGTCATCACGACTTTTTCTCTCGCTGGCCAACCTGTCCACAAGACGCTGTTGCGATTGCCACTGCGGCCCCCCTAAATTTGGGGGCCCTGTGCGGTCGCACCATGTGAACCGGTCCAAAACCTGCTGATTAGTCTTCCCCACCACTCATATATTTCACTTAGGCCTTGTTCTGGGCCGGTTCAAATGGCGTTGTTGCACAATGGCAGTCGCAGTGGCATGCTTGTGGGCGAGTTGGCTAGCGAGAGAAAGTTGCGATAGTTGGGTTTCACGAGCGGTGAAAGAATAGGCGCGTGCTGGGAGGAAGGAGAAAAGGCACCGAGTGGTGGGGTCCACGAAGAAGAGACAGTTGCGCATAGTGCATACATGATATTAAATTCGCGTGGAGTTCACGCGTAAATACAAAAGGAGAATTCAAGGAGAGTTTAATTAGCTTGTGGGGTTCATTTGCAATTAAAGGAGAAATTCAAAAGGTTGCATGCATGTGGGAGTGATGAAGAGAAATGAAGGAAAGTTGGGATCCACTTGTGAAGATTCATATAGTCAATTAAACGATTGTTGGCTGAAAATTTAGGAGGAGAATTTAATTACATGGTGGGATTTTGTGTTCAAGATGGAACATAAAACACCAAAGGTGATTCATGTGATGTGGAATTTGGTATGGGGTTCAAATACCAAACGGTTAGATGGAGCAAATGAAAGCATGAGAAGGGATCATGTGTTGGATCGGAGAATCAGTGCCAGATTTAGGTGAACCAAGTGTCAAATTCTTTGCTTTTCAGTGCTTCAGACGCATTGGTGGATGCGGATCGAAATTTTCACTATTTGAAGCAGATTTTATAAAGATCGGTGAGGAATCGACAGGTGATCAAAGAGACCGCGTACAGGTCGGGGTGATCAAGAAGATCAATTGTAATGTTTCACAGTATCTAATCTTAATTTTAATACTTTTTTATGAGTTTCGTAAGCAAGTTAAATAAAATATCTTAAGTTAAGAAGAATGTTATTACAATCCACACACATAAATTTTGCTTTAGGGATTCAAATTGATGTTTATTAATATTTTTTATAAGTATATAAAGAAGGACCATGTGTTCACTTTTTGCACAGAGCCCCTTAAATTTCAGAACTGACCCTGCTAATCAGCGACCCTTATTGTGCAAAAGTAGAGAAACTAGTTCGACAAAGAGATCGATGTCAAAGAGTTAAAAAGATTTTAGACTACATTTGCACCTTTACATCGGAAAATTTATGTGAGTTGTGTCAGGTTTGGTAATAGTGGTTGTGGGTCAGCGACAAGTCAGCAACACATTTAAAATGAATTATTCAACAATTTATTACTGAAAATACACAAGTAATACCAATCAACAGTTATGAGAATATTCAATTTCAACCTTTCATATAACTCAACCGATCAAAGTTCCATTGAATAAATGTAATTTTTCTTTCTGACATTATCTACATATTCTATGTAACTCAATAGTCATAAGTTTATGGGACAATTTCTGATTTACTGTTTAGGAAGAAATTTTTCATTCCACCAATTTGATGCAAGCTTTCAATAAGATGATATAAAACATAAAACAGCCTTCGGTACATTACTCCTACCTCATGCATGATTCCCTTTAGATGGCATATTACATGGGGAATCCTTATGTTAGCCATATCAACACATCCAAGGAACAAGTTATATCTTAGCCGTTTGAAATGAACACTATTTACCGCCTTTCATTTTTTCCTTTCAAGATGGGTCTTCTGCCACTTCTTTCTTGGAACTAATTTGCTTTTCGGCTTTAGCTTCAACTCAGGAGAAATCTTAAAGTTTGGATCTCTTATTCGTGTCTGTATATCCGTGTCTGTATATCCTTAAAGAGCTGCATGTTCAGCTTCTTAGGCCCACCCTTTCTCAGCTCTGCATACTCAGAACCAAAAACAATATTTTTGGAAGCTCCAATAAATACTATATTTATGTCACTCATGACCTCTCATACATTTGTATAACGACCATCTGGCTTTTTTTCAAATTTTTCAGTGCGCTGTCCACTGCAAGTTTTCTAGCTTGTTTTCCTGGAGACAACTCAGAATGTTCTTTCTTATCTTTCAATATCTCTGTAAGGTTCAGAACTTTGGCGTATCCTCAAACTCGAACAATTTATCTATAGGTGGATCACTTTGCTCGTTTGGGGGACTCTGTAGGAATGTCGCCATCATCATAACATTCACTGCCACCTTAAAAAGTCACCTCCTTCATCACTTTCAGAGCACATGCTTCTTAACTCATCACTGTCTTCTGCATCAATTAACTCAGAATTTTTTTTGCTTGCTTTATCACTTTTTCATCTCATTATTTAAATTGTCTCATATTTTGCATTATCTTCAGTGTCATCCTCATCACTTCCTGTCCAGAGAATCATTATTATCCACTTCTTCATCCCAAGTTTTTCTGAATTTTTGATCACTTGATCTTGTACTACCAAACAAGTCATAATCTTTATGTTCTCGGGTATAAGACCTTGATATTGGATGATAAAAAGATGGAATCATACTAAAACCCTAATCTGTGCTAATTGAACTAAATGAAATCATGAGTAATAGATTTGACTTGTGCTCTACAATCTGAAGAGGCGAATTTTCTTCATGATATGGTTGAAGAAACATTAGCGCAATGCATTCTGAAAACAAAAGATTAAAAAATACTGAGATAGTACTACTAGTAATTAACAACCATTATCATCATTTACAACCTTTACCATTAAGAGATTGACAGTTGAATGAAATTGAGAAAATTTCAAGAAAAGTTAATCAAATTTTATGACTTGCAATGGATGTGACATTTATCACTCTCGGTGGCAATTTCCTGGCCAAGATAATGTGCATTTAAGGGCTTGCCACATAACCTGAAGATGTTCTATAGGTAATGGAACCTATTATTCGGAATCAAAGTTTTAACTCATGAAATTAAAAGGTGACCTCAGAAATTATCCCATACTAATTGGGGTCTAGAAATCCAGATGGAGATAAATAATGAGAATTGATATAAAGAATTACATTCATCCTGTAAGGACAATGAAGGCTATAAGCTTAAGGATATAATTGAAACATAACCCTCTTTATAGAGATAATAAATATCATATATTATCCTACGAGAAAATTATTAGTAAATATGAGGTTAATGACTTAATAGATGGATAAGCGAGGAAGTACAAATTTAAGAACTTAGTTCTATAAGTCTAGTTCTTTTTGTTTGATTTTGCATGTCAAAATATAAAAATCTTAGTGGGCAGTTGGTTCCTGGTAGCATGACTCAATAATGAACACAATGCCCTATAGCAAACTTTTATTTATCTATATCCTTTTAATTTAAAATATCCAGTCAAGGAAATGAGCTTACTATACTAATCAAAACGATAGGTAATTACTTACCGACTAATCTCCTAGGACTTATTGCACGAACCTATTTAAAATTTAATACCAAAGAATATCAAACGGAGAGAGTTGATCCAGGTTGAGAGCTGGTGAAAAAAAGATACTTTATTTGGCATACTTTGATAAAGTAAGCATTTGCAAAAATAAGAAACCACTTAAATTAAAGTGATATTTACAATCAGGATGCTCAACTTTAATAAATGAAATGCAGAAATGATTGTCACACTTCTGATTTTTAAGTTTTCAAGAGAAAGGGCAAGTCTGCCTGTTTTCATTAGATATGTGTACTCCCAAGTTTTGTTATTAAATGAAAGTCCTAATTCATTTTTCTTGTCTTAGACAATATAACTTATATAAGTACTATGAAGCATAAAAAAACAAAAAAAATATAAAGCTTTTCTAGTCAAAACGATTGCTTAATAAGTTCCACAAGTTTACGAGCAGATTTCAAAGTATAAAAAAATTAGTGAATTTTATATATAATTCCTGCACTTGTCTGACTTCCACAGCCTTGAAAACTAATTTGATTTGACTTAAGATTTTTCGTATTTCTCACAATACTCATAATCAAGATGGCAAGCATGTGAAGGAATTTAAACAGCTCAGGCACGAATTTATAAATATAACGACCAATAATGCATGAAAAATTAAAATCTAAATAGTTACTCTTAAAATAAGAAGAGAAGCATTGCGGTTTCCCCCTCCGTAATCCATATAAACTGAACACAATTGAGAAGTGAAAACCGAACTTGAAGTTTTAAATTTGACCAAAACTTAATAATTTGCAAACATAATGACCAATTATTAGCAAAACGTAAAAAATCACATTCATTTCCACTGTCACAAGATGGGCAATTAAGGTTTTCCTTTCTCTATCATCCATTTAAACCAAATGACTGTGAATTTGATCAAAACTTAATAATTTGTAAACATAATGACTAATTATTAGCAAAACTTAAATATTACTCATGATTTCATTTTGTTCAATTATCACCGATCAAGATTTTAGTTTGATTCCATGTTTTTGATATCCAGTATCAAGGTCCTATGCTCGAGAACATAAAGATTATGACTTGTTTGGTAGTACGAGACCAGGTGATCAAGAATTCAGGAAAGCTTGGGCTGAAGAAGTGGACGATGATGACTGTCTCTGGACAGGAAGTGACGAGGATGACACTGAAGATAATGCAAAATATGAGACAAATTTAAAGAAAGAGATGAAAAAAGTGAGAAGGCAAGCAAAGGAAAATTCTGAGTTAATTGATGCAGATGACAGTGATGAGTTAAGAAGCCTGTGCTCTGAGAGTGATGAAGAGGTGACTCTCTGGAGTGGTAGCGAATGTGATGACGACGACGACATTCCTTCAGAGTCTCACCCAAATGAGCGAAGTGATCCGCATATAAATAAACTGTTCGAGTTTGAGGAGATGCCAAAGTTTCGAACTCTTGCAGAGGCGTTGAAAGATGAGGAAGAACCTCCTGAGTTGGCGCCAGGGAAACAGGCTAGAAAACTTGCAGTGGACAATGCACTGAAAAAATTGAAAAAAAGGGCCAGATGGTCGTTATACAAATGTATGGGAGGTCATGAGTGACATAGATATACTTATTGGAGCTTTCGAAAATATTGTTTCTGGTCCTGAGTATGCGGAGCTGAGAGAGGGTGGGCCTAAGAAGCTGAACATGCAGTTCTTTAAGGATATACAGACACGAATGAGGGATCCGAACTTTAAGTTTTCTCCTGAATTGAAGCTAAAGCCGAAAAGCAAATTAGTTCCAAGAAAGAAGTGGCAGAAGGCTCAGTCTCGAAAGAGGAAAAATGAAAGGCGGTAAATGGTATTCATTTCAAACAACTAAGATATACATTGTTTCTTTCAATGCGTTGATATGGCTAACATAACGCTTCCCCATGTAATATGTTATCTAAAGGGAATCATGCATGAAACCGGTGGGAGTAATGTACCGAAGTTTGTCTTGTGTTATATGCCATTTTATTGGAAGCATGCATCAAATTGGTGGAATGTAAAATTTCTTCCTAAATGGTAATTCAAAATTTGTCCTCTAAACTTATGACTATTGAGTTACATAGAATATGTGTGATAATATCACAAAGAAAAATTATATTTATTCAATGGAACTTTGATTGGTTGAGTTATATAAAAAGGTTGAAATTGAATATTCTCATTACTTGTGTATTTTCAGTAATAAATCGTTGAATAATTCATTTTAAATTTGTTGCTGACTTGTTGCCAATCCACAACCACCATTACCCAATCTGACACATAACTCACTCAAATTTTCTAATGTGAAGGTGCAGATGTCTAAAATCTTTTTAACTTTTTACCTTGACCTCTCTGTCGATCTAGTTTCTCTACTTCTGATCAATAGGGCCCGACCGGTTCTGAGATTTAAGGGGCCCTGTGCTGTGCTTTTAGCACAGGGCCCCTTAAATCTCAGAACCAGCCCTGATTTCATTAAGGTTACATCATGACCTATTACTAGCCTAAGTGAAGTCCAATATAGATGGCTGACATCCTGGATTGTTTGCTTATGTGTGCCAGTAGATTGTTCTACTAGATTTTTCTCTTGAAAATATTGCATCGAATTATGTCCTTTAACATGAGATATGCACCCTTGGGAACGGCTGGATTGGCTTTGCAGAAAGTCCTAATATTTTGAATTAAATTTGTGATAAGCATTTAAACATCCTTTCATGCATGTTCCTTTGCTTCTTTCTGTACCTTACAAGTTTATTGTTCTAGTACTACTTTTCATTTCTGCCATAATTTTACGAATTTGCAACATTCTAATTACAATTATATTGTTTTATATAGTAGCCTGTTGAGAAAATGTTGACCTTTGACTGCATCTAAGTATTAGATTTACTCATCCTGGTACCAGTTTCTGTTGGATTTTTTTATCAGTAATATATAAAAGACCCCGTTCGTGTTTTCGATTTAAAGTTCACCTGAATTATTCCCAAGATTTGGAGAATTATCGCTATTATACGTTAAAGCTATCTGAGAAATGTGCACTTTATGGAAGTCTCAACATGCAAATTTTTTATTTCCTTTTTTTTGTCAGCCATTTTTTTAAATGAAAGTTCTAACTGATTAGTTTATGTTTTTATAATTACATTAATGAAGGTGATGATAAAAAATGATTGCATGATAGTTGTGATATTAGCAGCTCAGGACCATCTAGGGATAAAAATCTTAGGTGTGGCAACAAGCCAGTCTTGGCCTGGAACCATATGTAGTATAGAACCACCTGGCACCAATATAAATTTATAAGGCTCTGCACACCCCAGCAGCCTAGGCTCGGGACATGAGAGGCCCGATTTGGGACCGGCCCATTAACTCATCCTTCAACTACAGTATGTATGTATTTGCGTGTGTAGAGGTAAATTCTTGGAGGAATTTATCTACACTCAAATTATGGAGGAGATATAATCAAACGCAAAGACTAGAGAATCATGTGGAAAACCCAATAAAGAAAAACCACGGTGCAATGAGAGAGAATCCACTAAATCAGAGGGATTACAATGAGTTCTCAATGCTCTATTACAAAATTTTCTTCTCTAGAATGCGACCCCCCCGGTCCAGGAGGAAGAGATCGATTTATATAACTAAGGGTTAATGAGCTGAGTCGTGACCTGTGAGATTTCCGCCTCGAAATCTGCCCATGATTGCGACTGCTTATAACGCCCCAGTCATAATTGGTTGAGCGGCGCATGATTTTTGGAGATCGTGCCGGTTGGTGTAGATTGTGGCTCTGAGCCGCGTCTGCATTGTAACCATTCTGAGGGCCAGGTGGCCGAGTGAGATTGGTTGATTGAGATCGAATTTGAACTCCCTTGATTTGTGAAGTATGCCTAGTGTCGCAATCTCGCAGGGGTCATTTGACCACTACAGCGTGCGTCTCCACTTGTGCCCTGGGTTATGCCTTTTCTTCAACCTTGACAATTGGTGAGCATAGTTTTATTTAATTTTTTTTAAAAAAATTCAAGGTCGCTCACATTTTCTTAATACATTTTCTGTTTTCTTCAGTAGTTGATTATTTTCTGGAAATTTACATCCTATAGTGCTACATGAAATAAAGTCTGTAAGCATTGTGTTCAAGTCTTATTCTGTTTTTTTTGTTAAGCTTAACAATTGGAGCATGGATTTCTTTTAACTGAAATCCGAGGACACACCTTTGTCAATACTTTTCCTTATTCTTTTTTTACAATTCTTAATCATTTTCTAGAAATTCAGATCCTATAGTGCTAAATGAAATAAATTGTCATTGCTGTGTTTAAAGTCCTATTATTTCATGTATGTCTCAAACAAAGTAACGGTACGAATTGTGTTAGATAGCAAGTGACTAGCATGAAACTTTAGTCATCTCTATGAAATGCATTTTAAAGATGAATATGCATTAGGGCAGCTAGATGTTGTAATCTGTGGTTCTTGATAGAACTGTATAGAGAGAGAAACGATTCATGTAACCTACCCGAGATTTGGGACAAAGGCTTCATTTCTGTTGTTGTGACCTCAAGCTCAACCACGTAAATTGTTAACCCGGTGAATAGCAATCAGTTTGTTTCTGAATATATCCTACTCAATTTCCATCTCTATCAGTGGAATACTGGAATCCTTGGTATTTACCTGTTACTGTGTCAAAATTTGCTGTATTGTTGTCCTGAATCTTGATTATTTCCTGCTTAGATTCTTAGTTGGGCCTTTAGATTTTTTTACTTGCATTGTACCAAACACCTGTATTTACTATGCTTCAAGGATTCACAGTTCACACACCTACCACATTTCCGTAAATTATGCCCCTTACTGTGTGCAATGGTCCCCTCATTTACAATACAATCTCATACATGCACAACTGTCCTCTGCAAATCCCTCAGCTTCATGTGCGAATCTCTTTCATCTTGGCAGCCAACCTCACCTTCAACTTGGCCCACGAGCTTGCCCATTTAAAATGGAGAAATAAATTTAAAACAGAGGACTGTACAAAGAAGAACTTTTTTCTGTCCCTTTGCAGCTACTTGCTCTTCTTCTCTTTCTAATGATCAGTCTCATATCCTGTGATCTTTGTTAGAATCCAAGGCTTTGCATAGTTTTATTGCCATCTGTATGGTATCAATGAAAAGATTGAATTTTAATCGATCCAACCACAAGGGGATCCAAAGAAACTCCTTTTTCATGATGAAGATTACAATGGATTATATACATTATGATGCAGAGTCAGTGATTTAGTACTGAAAAAGTTTGATTGTACTGAAAAAGTTTGAGAGGAATCTGATGTATAGTTAACAACCATAAAAGTTAAAGAAGCTAGAGAAAGTGAAATCTGAGTTCTGTGGAAAAAGCAAAAGGTGTTCTTTATTATTATTTTTTTTGAGAAGAACAAAAGGTGATCTTGATGTACTTGTACTTTGTAGTTTTATTATGAGAAATTTCTCTAATAATGATAAAATGTATTTCGCAGGTTTGGCCTATGAAGAAATGATGTCAATAAATCAATACTAAATTTAGTAAAGCAGCAAAACAACAAGAACAAAGACACAAATAATTTTTTTTGAGTGTCCTTCAGTGACATCCACAGGAATCAAAACAGATAAGTTTCTATTTTTGGGAGCAAATTTGTACCTTGGAGCAGTACTTTTTTTGTCATATCTATTGCTTCTATTGAAATTCATTCACCATTGTAGTTTCTGTTTATAAAGATCTTTGTTTGTACGTGAAACCTTGCAAGAGAGAAAAGGAAATAGGTTTTGAGTGCTTGAGACTCTGGGGTTCTGGGCTACATTGCTTATATGTGTAACTTTTCTCTACATTTGTAATTAATTATTAATGATTTGTTGTTAGGTACAAATCTTGCTATTTATGTGAACTCAAAATACAAGCTTAATATGCAGTCCAACATTACAATCAAACTTAATTATATAGTGGTTATCACGAGTCTCTCATTAACACTGTTATGTGTGCTGGAGCTATGCTATTCTGGGGTAGATTGACAATATGTGCAAGTATTTTTCCTACATAAAAATGTGACTTTTATTTGAACTGTCTTGAATAATAATTTAAATCTAGATCTGGAATATGTGCAACTTTTCCCAACACCTTCTTCACACTATTTATTCAGTGCTTCAAATTATGTTTAAAATTTTTTTCACAACAAATTATTTGTAAGTTGTCAGTACATCTAGATAATTATCTGATTAGTGATTAGGTTGTTAGTTGTTGGGAACAATTCTGGCTATATGTAAAATCAAAACAGTAAGCTCATTTTTTGTGTCCAGTATTAATATCCAAACCCAATTATCGTGAATAATGCTAATGGGACCCTGAGTCGCTAGACCTCGGATTCTGATCGACTGAGAAGAATTACCAGTCCCTGATGCATTTTCTGAGTGTTACTAGTCTATTATAGTTTGCTAATGGTCAGATCGTAGAGTTCTCTCATTAACACTTGGATCATCTTTAGTTCTTTGAGTTGGTCACCTGTCACTCAAAGATAAGCAAACTACAGTAATATGGTCTTCAGCCTGGAACATCTGAAGCTCTCCTTGCTCTCCTTGCCAAAGTTGCCCATACTTGCAAGTCAGGAGGCAATGTCACAAGACTCACAAGTCACACCCACCTCTTTAACTTTTTCATTGTGCATCTACCTGCAAGTCTAAAAGGCCTCAACTGATGATATCTGCATGCTGCTTCACTGGTCAGTCTCTCTGTCATCACCACCCCTTTACTAAAAGCCAAGTGACAACACATAGCTATGAAACTTAAAGCCAGCTAACAAAGGAGATATGGATGTGTGTTGAATGTTGATGAAAGCCCCCAACTTTAATATTTCCTTCCTCTGTTTTTGGTCTCATTGTCTCCAGAGTGAGAGGGCTTGGTGCTTCGTGAGGGCACATGTGCATTGTATTGGATTGGATCGAAACTGTTCACTTGTTTTGTAGCTTTCAAGGAAAGGCTGCTGGCTTCTACCTCTCTGCCTGTGTGCCTGTGGAAAAACTAAGTTGACTGGTAAAAGGGAGAGGAGAAAGAGAACTTTGGACCTGTAGCTGTGAAACCCTTTTGTTTTTTAATCAGAGTTAACATGTTGGTTTTGTCATCAAATGCATTGGAGTTTTTCTCTGTTTCCAACCATGCTGGGGACTGTATATCTGAATATCATGCATGTTAGCTGACCATCTTTATGTTTTGAAAGGATTTCGTTAAGCATGATCTCTATATGAATAAAATTTATATTTTGCATTGCATTTTGAGTAATATCCATGAGTTAATTATCTGTGTTGTAGTATGTCACAAAACCCATGAGAAATAGAGGAAACAGATTGTGTACAAGTGGGGCTTGATCAGTGTTTTCTAATTTGCTTGGAATCTGAAATGAATTTGTCAATATGGATCAATTGGTTTATGCTCATTCATAAATTTAAATGTTTCTTTTTTGTAATTTGAATTCAGGTTTGTATAATATAAGAACTGATGCCACCAAGCAGCCATTTCTATGACTATTGCTTTCATGGCTTCCTTTATATCTAATTTGTATTGCCTTCAAAGTTTCTCCCTAGCCAGGTATTTACATAACTTCATATGGAGTTTATCTCTCACATTTATTGTGAATACTCATGCATAGTTACTAACATGGATGGCAAAAATCACACTAGTGCCTACTGTTAAAATTGTCGTCAGTCACGCAGTTTTCTTCTATACACCCTGCAGGAGCACGAGTTAGTGACCCGTGACTTTTTTTTTTTATGTTGTCGAGTGTCAATCTAACTAGCGCATAATGGACTGAGTTCTGCTCATGCGAGGTATGAGCTACTCTCTTCCCTCCGCCAGCCTGCTTGGCCAAAAAAATCCTTTTGAGAGACAATCATATAGCTGAGTGGCTTTTTAGATTTTGGTGAGCCTTACCCGGGTTTTTTTGGTTACACACAGGAAAAAAATAAAATCAAACAAAATTTTGAAAACTAACACTAGAGCCCGTGCTATAGCTTTTCCTGTTGGGTTTCCTGCAAACAAACAGGCACATTTTAGAAGATAGAGCCTAGGAGAGAAGCATCTTCTATCTACCATAAAAAAGAGTGTGCAACCAGCTGCCCACTTCGCTTACAATAATGCCATCACATGGGATACAGGGCACCTTGTCTCTCCTGTGGCCAATGTGTTCCTTGTCCTAAAAGCAAGAGGCAAACCTGACAGTAAAAAAAACCCACCTCAGTTGACTCTCTCTAGAGTGAGGCATCCAATACAAAATCAAAGCCATATCCTAAATGCTCATTTTCATGCTGCTGCTACTCTCACAAGGCCAATTATTATACATTTCTAGCTCAAACTTCAACAGATAAGCACTGACCGTTTCATTAAACAAAACCATAATTAAACAGAAATTAAGAAAACTTTGCTAATACAGCCCCTAATTCTTCTTTGTTACATGACAACACAGCTGTTGGCATTCTCATCACTGAAGAGGTGTGAGTAGTCACTGCTCTCTGCTGCTGCTGGCTGAGTACTGAAGTATGGAGCTGGGTAGTACTGGGTGTATGGAGAGATCTGGGGGGATCTATGGTACATCATCTGTGGCTGCATGTACCTCTGATGATCATGCATCATCATCATGTTCATGTTGTTGTTGTTCATGGGCCCACCTCCTCTCATGTTCATCATCATGGATGATGGGTGGCCCCCCATTATGGGTGGTGGTATGCCATTCATCCCCATGACGCCATTGATGTGGTTGCCAGGGTTGGCACCAGTCAGGTTGGGTGCATGAACCATCTTTGCTCTCTGGTCAGGCCCGTTGGGGCCTTGGGTTGGTTTGTGTTCACCCCTGGACCCTTCTTTGAGCCTGCATTTTTCTTGGCATTGGCTGCTGCTGCTGCTGAAGCAGCAGCAGCATTGTTTGCTCGCCTTAGCATGTTGATGTGGTTCATCTTTTCACCGATCAATGTCATCTCCTCATCATCTTCTTCGTCGTAATCGTCGTCATCTTCGTAATAATCTTCTTCATCTGAGCTGAAGGAGGGGAGGTTCTTGTGCTGGGCCTTGAAGGCATTGAGGCCTGGGATGAGGCCCTGATTGCCCCCCTGCTGCTGGCCTTTGTTGTTGTTGTTGTTGTTGTTGGCATCTTTTCCTGCATTTGACTGAGGCTGCTTCTGTTGCTTCTGTTGTTGCTGCTGCTGCTGCTTCTGGTTGGGCTTTTGCTGGGCATGGCTGCTGGATTTCTGAGAGGAGAGCAGCTCTGCATGCTTGCCTGACTTTGCCAGCTTCTTGATGAGAGTGGCGGAATCCACACTTCCTGAGACTGCCACCCTCTGGTTCTCTAAGTCTATGCTCACTGAGTAAACCCCTGAGAACGAGAAATTTACGGAGTGATTTTAGCTCTGATTTTTAGTTGAAATCTATGTTTATTTTTCACAACGCGCACACACAACTAATAATCTCTAGAGTTGAATGAGCAAAAAAGACCCAGAAATTAAGTACCTTCAATTTTTTGGAGGAGCTTCTTGACTTTAACCTTGCACCCATCACAATGTATGCTCACCTTGAGAGTGATGGTCTGCAAACAAAAACAGTTCAAGTTTCAACTCATCCCTTGTAAAATAAAACTCAAAGAAGAAAATCAAGCAGGCGCACAGAGAGAGAGAGAGAGAGAGAGAGAGAGAGAGGTACCTGGATCTTGAGGAGCTTGAAGTCATCATTATCTTTAGTCATCTTCTTTGCTTCTGTTTGAGAGAGAGCAGAAGAAGAAGAAGAAGAAAAAGTCTCTCTCTCTCTCTCAACTCTCTCACTCTACTGATATATATCTCTCCTCAGACCTGACAGTGCTGTTGACTTGTTTCCTTCGTGTACTGTAGCATTAAAAAAAAGCCCAGAGGTAGAAAATTCACTGCTGAATGTATTGTATTGTTCACAGACTGTACAGCACACAAGGGTAAAATTGCAGGTTACTACTGTGAGAGGTAATTTTTTTAACTTTTTTATCCTGAATTTTTTGGGAGAATTTTGCTGTTTGCTGGTTGTTTTTCCAGTTGATCACCGATGGGGATTTAAAAGCCAAAAGATGACTGGCTTTCATGGAAGTTTCCTCAGATGTGTTGTATGATACAATGTGGATTTGTTTAACATTTGAAATTTAGGGGAGCATGTGTGTGTTAAGTACCATGGGTTTATTTTTTTAATAAATAAATAATAAACACTGTAATGTTTATAGAAATATTAAACAAGGAATCAGATTTGGAAGTGTAAAAAAATATTTTGAAGTGATTTAACTATAAAAATACATAGTTTATTTCCTGAAAAGATAACTTTTTACGGTGTGTGCATGTTAAATTAACTAATGTGCTAAAAAAATTCAAAAAATAAAATAAAAACAAAAACTAATTGCAAATAACTTGCAATCTTTAAATCATGGGAAGCAAAATTATAATGAAGAGAGTGGTGCCTTCATAGGCAACCATTGAGCAAGAATTTCTCCAACATAAAACTAATATCCTCTTTATCTTTTTGCTGCGGGACTAATTTTTTTAATAAATAATCTAAATTCTTTTCAGAAACTATCATGAACTTTTACGATTATGAAAGGCTAAGGAAGGGTAAATTTTTCAGAAACTATCATGAACTTTTAAGATCACGCTAAAAATTACCACGAATTTTTTTTGGCTCAAAAACTACCATTAAACTTTTCCGAAAATTAATATCTACTTTATTATCATTTAGAACATGATTTTTTAGGATAAAATTATCTTTCATGGTAGTTTCTTAAAGTTAATATTTCAAAAATTATGAAAAACAACAAGAAAATCTAGAAAAATTGTTTCTCTTAAAAACTACAAAAATGATTTTTTTACTATTTTCAAACACTTTTAATTGATTTTAAATAATTATTATTTAAATATCAAATATTAATAGTAAAAAAATATTTTTTTAACAACCAGTATGTTAAGTAATCAAAGTAACACAAAACAAATTTCTAGAATTATTAATCAATTAAATAGCAACCTTTTAGACCTCTAAACTAATCATTATAAAATTTTAACAAAAATTAATAGTTAACAATTATTTTTTATTTTTATTAACAAGTAAATATTTTCCCCCAGAGAGTCAATATAAATTTCGCTAAATATAAAATTTTTATTTTAAATATTATTTATTTGATCAATTTCATTAAATAAGAAAATTAGGTTTTAATAACTTTTAAGCCTCCTTGCTCTCCTTATTTTTTTTCCATAGATTTCTAATTTTCCTCCTTCCTCATCTTACTTATGTCAAAAATCAAAATTTACATCTAAATTTTTACATCTTCAAACCCAAATCTTAAATCAATGAGTAAATGTTTCGAAAAACGAAAACTAAATAAGGAAAATAAATTTCAACATAGAGCCACAGTTATGGAGCTCAACTCATAACCATGGGTTTGATTTGCATAGCCATGAAGTTTGAATCAGATCTCGAATTCGAGCTCCGTGGCCATGGAGCTCGAACCTATGCCTGGATCCTGAGCTCCATGAATGGAGCTCGAATCCAGTTCCAGGCATAAGCTCCATGGCCATGGATTTGAGCTCCTCGGCCATGTAGCTCAGACCGATGGACAAAAAAAATGTTTTTTTTTCCAATTAATCTATAATGAATTAGTTTTTAAGAAAATTTTCCTGTGGCCACCTAATTTGCTCCATAATTAAAAAAAAAACTCAGATTCACAATTTTGTCCGCTATACTCTCATCCACGTCAGCATAAACAGATTTTTCTTACCCACTACTTCATAATTTTTTTCGTGCTCGCGATGAGCTTGATTTGTGTTTAAATCTGAAAAGCATTAGGGATTATTTGATGCAATGGAAGGGGGTTTATTAATGATGATCAATGCTGATATGAGGATTGCGACTCATAGTCATAGTCTTCTGTGAGGATTAGCTCAGAATAAGGCATTTGTGAGGACTGCGATCAGATGTCTAAATCCTCATAAAGACTCAAATATTTGCGAATATTGCGATCATGGTCGTAATCTTAATAAAAAGGACAACAATCATGGTCACAATACTATAAAGATTTAGAAATATGATATTTTTGTGAGGACTGTGATCATGATCGCAGTCGTCATAAATAGTGCATTTTATGACGACTACTATCATAGTCACAATTCTCAGAAATAAATATTTTTGTAAGGACTGCGATCATAGTCGCAGTCCTATATACTGCGATCATTTTGTGAGGATTGCGATCATAATCGTAGTCCTCAAAAATAAGACATTTTTGAAGTGATCCGCTCTTTTTTTTTAAGTGATTACTTATGGACATTTTGTCTTCCCGGCTAATGAACGCTTCAACGTTGGACATGTGGGCGTACATCCTTCCTTCAAAAAAACATTAGTTAGCTGAAGCGAATAAAATTATGGGAGTGAGTTTTTTTTCTAATTACAGTTTGACTTAGGTGGCTGAAACGAAATCCCCTGGATTTTTTTTCTTTTAAAATAAAAAAGGTAAAATTATCTTTCTATTAACACCATGCGGGTGGCTACCTGCAAATTATTAAGTTAATGGAAGTTTCTTGAGAAAACTATGGTAGTTTTAAGCATCATCTAAAATTCATTGTAGTTTCTTAAAATTTATCCATAGCAAAAAAAGCGCTGTATCTATTAATCTAATTAAGGCCTAATAAAGCCTGTCTTCGTTCTACTATGTTGTTAGCCAAGTGCAAAAGAAATAAGAAAAAGAGATTTTGGGCTTAGGTTTAATTTGGTTAGCCCTGCACATACCTATTTCTACTTGTCTGGTCCAATTATATTGAGTTCTTTTCTTTTTGTCTTCTCTAAAAAAAGAAAAAAGAAAAAAGAAAAAAAATGATTTCTTTTATCTGTTTAGGTGTGGACAGAACAGCCTTATTTATTTATCTTTTCTTCCTTCACCTAGATTTTTTTTTGTCTTGTCAGTAATTTAGTGATGATTCTTATAAGTTCTTTTCCATTTCCTTGTCAGACAAAAAAAGAAGGAAAATTCAAAAGAATAACAACTAAAACCTCGGGAAGGGGAGAAAAACTTTTAGAGAAAGGTTAAGATGACATTAGATTTGAAAGATTTATAAAAAATATCATAAAAAAATTAATACAATTATGATTTGAATATATTCCTGGTGATAATAAATTGAGATATTGTCACTATTCATAAAAAAATTAGTAAGAACTATATATATTACGTGTGGTGGGGACTTTCCACCACAAACGATTGGATGCTCCCGATTGGTCCAGCCAAAAACACAGCAAGAGAGAACCTTTCAGGTCAGAAGTACCGGTGTGGTACTAGCCGAAAACCCTTAGTGTGAGAATAAGTATTTTTTTTTTTAGAAAAGCAGATAATACTTCTGTACAGTGTTTTCAGAAGTAATTAGAAGCGAAGAGAAGCTCCCCCTTCCCTGTTAGAGAGGAAACAATATAAATACCGGGTGATTTGTTAATGCACACGTGATTGTTTCAGATCTCAGCAACTGAACGATTGGCATGTTGCAATTTCACTATAACTGCCCAGATCGCGTCGCTTGATTATTGAGATTGCCACGCAGAGATATCCGTCATTATCCATAACAGTCTGCATTGATGTTGGAGTGTTGTAACGTCTGGAACGTAGGGATGATTTGACAGCATAACAGAATCTCCGAATCGCAAGGATCATGCCGTCCAGCTGTAACCAGAGCAGATGCGACAGGCTTCGTAGAGTCATTGTGTCAGAGGTTGAAATAGTTTCAAAGATAGTTTTTGCAATGATGATTGGAGTCTCCGGAGAACTGTGCAGCTCTGAAAAAGTTGAGGATCTGGGTAAGTGGCATGGATGAATGTAGGCTCAGGCAGGGCTCGAGGCTTTCTCTTTGAACCCATGCTGGGCTTGCTGGCATGTTCGGTTTGTTGGCGAAAAGATGATTGGCTGCTTCGGGCGCCTCTCAGATGGCAAGACACAAGGTATGATCACAACGGGCGTCGAAAATTGACCACTATAGATGCCCCCCGCTTTTCCCTTTCTGTAATCCATGATCAGAAAAAGGGGAAAGCGTAACCAATTTTATCCTCCGACTAGGGTTAGAATTATCGCCTTGTGGTCAGAGAAAAGAAGCACACGCATCTCTTTATATCTTGCGCATTTAATGCTACCCTTACTCTATATGGCCAGCTGTCAAATCACATGTTCGATCGGCATGCATAGTAGAGGGATAACCATTGTCTGGCTGATAGGGCTCATTAAAATTTGTGTGACAGATCGATTTGAATCGGGGATCTCCGCGATGCCTCTATTTGAACCCTGGGCCATTATTGCAACGATGTCACCTTTCATAGAAGGAGGAGAAATCCTCTAGATTATACCAGGGCGCTTGTCGACAAAAGAGAGACCGATGAACAGGTTGCGAAAGAACGAGAGCTGCAACAGAGGGCCATAAACTCTTCAAGTGGCTGAAGTACACGCAGGGCCACTAGGACTGCAAACAAGGTAAGAAGCCCAGGTACCCTCTTGATGGCGTTGAGGAAGAGTCTCTGGAGAGTGCTGAGGAAGAGGCTTCTGATAACAAGGAGGGAGTTGAGGTGAGCAATGAGACCCGAGATGAAGGGGGGGACTCTGAGCAATGAGGTGGTCGGTGCTGATGAAACCTTCGATGTGCCATGTGGATGCCCCTTGTCCAGGCGAGCACTGCCATTGCCGTGGTTGTGGGAGAAGGTGATGGAAGCGAGAAGGATAATGTAGAGCAGGGGTGCCTATGTTGAGGCCTCTCGCGATCATATTGTGAGTGAAAAGTGAGGCTGAGAGGCACATGTGAAAACTTATACTCCATTCTGGTCTCTAATGAAGACACTTTTACTTTTGTCTGCTTGTCTTTGAGTAGTTTACCTCATGTTCTTGTCGTGGGATGTTGGCTGTAGTCAGGCGAATCCATGAATGTCGGGGTGGAGATGCCTCCTGAGTTGAATTTTGCCCTAGCTGCCCATGGTGATTCCGCAGGTCCTTCGAACTGTCCTAGGTTATTTCGGAACACTTCTTCGGGAGCTGGAACTTGGGATGAGCCTCTTGACGTATCAGACGACTTTGAAGGCCATGATGACTCTAATGATAGAACTGACCTAGGGCTCGGAGAAGAGCTTTGGTCCCTGCTAAACTATCTTTGGGCTAAGCGAATCTGTGATGGGAAGAGGTCATCAATCATTGTCGAGGCTTCCACTTGAGACTAAGATTGCAATACACGATTGCCTTATCTCGCAATTAGATCGTGAGCTTGTCTGTGGCAAGTAGAGGCAGATAGGCCCTGAAGCGAGGCTGGTTGGACATATCATCAAGTCTAAGAGGCAAACACATCGGCTGAATGCGTTGACTGGGGAGGTTCACTCTCTAGATGAGGCCCTCTGAGAAGCCCGGGGAGATATGTTGGCCCGAAGGCCCATCACTCTAGTTTTGATGATGATCAACTCATATAGTTATAGTACTAATGATCTTGTGTTTAATTAGTGACAGATTTATGATCAAGATCTTAGTAGGTGCATAGCTTCAACAAAGGATTTGAAGTCAAGTTTTGGAGCTAGCACGGTTTGATCCAAGAGCCATTAGATCGTGTTTGGACCAAGTCAAGAAGATGAGAAGGCTTCAAGTGAAGACTTCAAGAAGATGAAGACTTGTGTCTAGGTTTGTTTTTATAAGATTTTATTTTTATATAAAATGTAAAGGATAGAATAGTTGGTGGATTGCTCAAGTATACATATACACACACACTCTTGATAGTTTTATTTTTACAAAAGATTTTCTATTTTAAAAAATACATGTTTCATTTTTGGTATTCAAGTTTTATATTTTAACCAAAATCATGTTTAGTGCTTAATGTCAAAAACATAGATATTTCACCATGTTTGTGTAGTGGATCATATCCATACACTCTATGCTTCAAATTAGTTTAAATATCTTCTTTTTGTATTTGGTGAAGTTTTGAAAAAATAAGTTTTGAATTATCAAGTTTGGAAAATACTGTTTTTCATTTGAGCCAATATTTCGAACTTACAAAAATAGTCCAAATTATTTGTAACATGTCTTGATTTTGTGCAAGCGTGTTTTGTTTATCAAAGTATATTGGTAAAACTATTTTTGTAGATTTTTCAGTATTTTATGGGATTTTATGTGAACCAAAAGGACCAAGTTTTTAATCCCTTAACATTGTTTCCTGGCTTCAGCCGGTCGACCGGGACGGTCGACCGCAGCTTGAAGTCGGCCAACCTTCAGGGTCGACCGACGTGCACAGACGTGCACGCCAGTTTTGGCAGGAGGGCCGGTCGACCGACCGGTCGACCGGCGGTCGACCGGACAGCGAGACTTGCTCTCGGTATCCTGGCCTCAGTCGACTGACCGGTCGACCGATGGTTCAACGGTCTGAAATATGACCGTTGGCCGGTCGACCGGGCGGTCGACCGACAGTTCTGTCAGGCCTCCAACGGCTAATTTTTGGAGCCCTATAAATTGGGCCATTTGGGGGCTGTTTTCTCTAAGATTTCAAGAATTGGGCTAGTTTTTCCCATTCTTTTCAGTGGTTATATCCACAAGTTTTAGAGCTTCATTTCCAAGTCAAAAGAGAGTTTTTATCAAGAGTGTTTTGAAGTGATTTCTTTGAGTTTTCCTCCACAATCTCTATCCTTGTTTTCTCACACAACACTTGAGCTATCCATTGCTATATCTACCTATAGGTTTTGTTGTGAGAGTGTTTATTGGTGATCAAGTGTTTAGATCACCAAGAGATCTTTTCTTGTACTTTGAGGAGGCGGACGTGTGTGTCTGCGGTGTTTCGAGTTCAGGTGCGAACATGTTGTTTGAGGTGCGGCCTCGGCGAGCTTGTGGGCTTGCGGTGTGTACGGACTAGAGAGAGTCCAAGGAGTTCTAGTGGGAACTGTTGGCCCAGAGGCCTTCCACTCTAGTTTTGATGATGATTAACTCATGTAGTTATGTGTACTAATAATCTTGTGATTTTAGTTTCAGATCATTAATCAAGTTATTAGTAGGTGATTAGCTTCAACAAGATGATTTGGAAGCTTTCACATGTTGATTCAAGAGCCCGAGCGTCAAAGATCATATATAGCACTTGCTCGGTGGATCAAGGAGTTTTAGATCGAGTAGGCTTGGAGACGGCGCTCTATAAGAAGACTTCGGTACCATAATTTAGTTTTGTGTTTAGATCCAAATTGTAAAGATTAGAATAGTATGATATGCTCAAGTTCACAACACACACGTTTCATGTTTTGATTTTTGGTTTTTGGTTTAACCGATCTTGGTTTGCATGAATAGATATTATATCAAAACAAGTTTACATGGTTTAATGCATATTAGATTTGTTCTATATACATGCATGCTTCAACTATTTAGACAAACTTAGTTTGATAGTCTATTTCATGTGTTTTATGTTTTGGTATTTTTAACAAAACATATTTTGGAATTAATGACAAAAACATGGATATATATATATGTTTCATGTATATAGGATTATATCCATATACATCATGCCTAAATGTTGTTTAATATCATGTTTTTGTATTTGGATAAGTTTTGGACAAAATGTAATTTCTATTCAAAAATTCAAGTTTTAGAAAATACAGTTTTTGGATTTGGTAAAATTTCCTAGACACCAAAAAGAGTTCAAATGTTTAGTAATTGTCTTGAAATGTTTTTCACAAGTTTGTATTTCAATATAAAATGTTAAAAGAATTTTTTTGGAGTTTTTAGAAGAGATAAAAGAAGTTTTAAAATTATTTTTACCCTGTTTATGAGTCCCAGAACTGGCTGACAGGCCAGGTCGGCCGACCGCACGGTCGACCGTACCAAGGGCCGGTCAACCGTGCGGTCGACCGACGTGCACAGAGCTGTGCACGTCTGGCAGCCCAGTGGGCCGGTCGACCGGGCGGTCGACCGGGCTGGTGCCTACGGTCAAATCCGACCGTTGGACGGTTGACCGAACGGTCGACCGGTAGTTCAGTTTTGGCAGAAATTGCTGCCAACGGCTATATTTTTCTGGGGGCTATAAATACCCCATTAATGGCCAGTTTTCTATAAGATTTTTTGTGCGAATTTTTCCTTACTCTCTGGTGTTTTCACAGCAATCAAAAGAAGTTTTTGGACTTTAATTTGAACAATCTATTTGGTGTTTTTGCTAGGGTTTGGAAGATCAAAGAAAAGGGTTTTTGGGAAAAAGAGTTTTGATTCAACTTCTATATCTTGGTTTCAGTTTTTCCCAAGGATTTTCTTTGTGATTTTGATTTCCATTCCATTGGTTTCTCCACACTTGAGCTACATCTACTTATTCTATAGGATCTTTGTGTGGAAGAAAGAAATTGTTTGTGGTTGTTGTTTAGACCACCAAGTTGAAAACCCTTCATTTGCTTGGCTTTGTGCCTTTCCCTCATTGTGTTGAGGAGGTTGTGCATTTTGGTTGTATCCCTCAAGTTGTGAGGTGATCCTTGTGTTGCTTTGTGCTAATCCCTCAAGTTGTGAGGTGATTGTTTGTTGGCTAGGAGTTGTACCTCAAGGAGGAGGTTGTGTTTGTAAGGAGAGGAGTTGGGTACTCCTTGTAATTGTTATTACCCCAAATCCTCGGTGGAGGTTCCCTTTGTGGGAGTCCTTTGTGGACAAGCTAGTGGACTTTAAATCCTTCTGGGTGAAGGCGGGGATGTAGAGCTGGGTGCTCGAACCTCGTAACATATCTTGTTGTTTGCGCTTGATCCCTTGACTCTTACTCTATCTCTCTCTTTACTTTGTGCCTTGCATCATTTCACATTGTTCATTCATACTTATATGCTTGGCTTGGTTGTGTGTGCATCACTTGTTGCTTGCATCTTGAGTAATTGCAATTAGTTTTTAAATTCCGCATTAAGTTGACTAGATTAGCATTATCACCTATTCACCCCCCCACTAGGTGATTTCAATTGGTATCAGAGCCTACGCTCCTAATATTTAGGTCTAACCACCTAGGAGTGAGATCTTGATTTGCTAATCTTCATTTGCATTTTTCATTTACACACATTTAGTTTGCACTCATGGATAGCCCTCCTATGTTTGACTTTTTTAGACTTGATGTTTGGAAGGCCAATATGAGTAGTCATTTGAAAAACCTAGGACATCTAGTTTATCAAGCCACTACTAATGAATCCTACCCAAATCATAGCAAGCATAAAAAGGCAAATGCATTAGCACTTAAAACACTTAGAGCATCTCTTAATGAAGATCTTTTACCGGTGTTTATCATTATGATTCGGCTTTTGCAGTTTGGAGCATATTGACTTCTCCCGAACTACCAAGGATCATCAACAAGTTAAGAAGATCTAGGAGAGATATGTTCGACGAGCATTGCCTCATGGTCCAAGGGAAAGACTCCCTTGAGGTACAATCGGATTCTCAACTAGATGATTGCTCTAGTTCCTATTGCGATGGTTGTTTAGAAGCTCAAACCTTAAATATGGAACTTGCCACAAAGCTTGAAATTTTTTAGAAAAACATAAACTTTTGAAAAAGAATAATCTTGAATTAAAAGAAGAAATGAAGGATTTGTGCTCAACTTTTGAATCGGTTTTGCAAGAGAAGGAAGAGATTACTAGTGAACGTGACTCACTAAGATCTCAACTAGACCTTACCCTAAAAGAGATTGATGTTTTGAAAAGCAAAAATGACTGTGATGATGTTGTGAAAATAATGAGGTTTTATCTTCTAAATTAGACTTTATTTTAAAAGATAACCTTGTTTTGAAAAATGAATTGATTTCATTACAAAAGAATTGGATTTAGTTTTGAAGAAAAATGAATCTTTAAAAATTGATATTGATTCTCATGTTTGCCATGCTAGTGTAGCTTTTTCTTCTAGCACACCTATTGCATACTCCACTTTATCTTCTACTATTGAAAATGATATAAATATTTTGAAGAAAAGTGTTGATTGTTTGGGCTCCACTTTGAGCCAATGTACTTTGAATCATACACGCTTAGAAACCTTGGTTCGCAAGAAACAAGTTCCATCTTTACATGTACACCCATCACGGCATACACATGCTCATCACGGACACAACCATAACATGTATGCTCATGTGTACACGTGTACATATTGTGGTCGAAAAGGCCACCTTGCTAGATTTTGCTATGATCGTTTACATAATGAAAATTTAGCATGTAATCTTGTTTGAGTTAGGGAAGATACTAACCCCCGTGGACCCAAAAGAAAATGGGTACCAAAGACCACCCCTTTGATTTTTGATATAGGTGTGGACTCTCGCATCACGTGAGAGTATTGGTGCCTTGAGGTGGATGCGTTCCAAGCTTAAAAAGAACCATTTTTAGATGCATCACTTTCAAGGAAGGTTTGGTGGAGAGGACCACCATTGATTTGGAGAACTAGAGAGGTGCCTTCATCGGTTTTGGTATCGATCTCTAACTCCCGTTTTTATTTGCATGCTTTTCATATTCATCAATTTATAACATGCCATGGTTTATTGTTCATTATGCTTATGCCATGTATTAGACCATTGACATACATGTATAGCTTTTGAGATCACCCATGTTTAGATGGACCCATTTGTTGTGTTCTCACCATTCGTTTAGTTATTATGTATATCATGATTCTAATAGCATGTGGATTTACTTCATGATCATTTTTATATCTATCATGTTGATTTATGTGTCGTTTTATGCTTATTGATTGAATATATGTTTAGATGTTAGTTTTCATGAAAACTAGGATTTATACTTGTACATAGAATGGGACACAAATAAATTTTTATATACGTTTGTGCTTGAATGCCTATTTGTACCCATTAGATGTGCTAGTATAGTCTAGTTTTGATGATTCATGCATTCTAATTTGTATTCCTCATTTTAGATATGTTTTTATCATCATGTGTTTTAACTTCATGTATATGTCTATCTTGTCCAAACTATTGATTATACATGTACATCCTTGAGCCACGTGCCTTCATGCATATACTTTTGTGGACTCATTATGTTTAGGATATGTATGTATACTTTAGTTTGTACATGACATACATATGCCTTGAAGTTTAAATCGTTTTGATGATTTCATATTTTTAGGTAATTTCAATTTGTAATGAAAATCTAGTTTTTCATGTTTTCATGTTTTTAAGGAATTTCATATGAGCTTAATTGAATATTTTCATATAGATATGTGTCACATTATACTTGTTCACTCACTTTATTAGTTTACTCATGATTTGTTTTCATGAGACTTTGATATGGGCTTTATGGACTTTGAGTGTTTAGTGATCATGTGATTTACATGTGTTTCATGAAAAACAATTTTGTTTTATTCTTTGCTTGAAGGATTTCGTACTAGTTTAAAAGTTTTTCCTATAACTAGTTCATATTCTTCACTATGGTAGAGATTTTCAAACATGCTACATTTTCAAACCTATTTTTGAAAACCCCTACCTTCTATGGGTGGTTGGATGGGAGATCATGCTCATGTATGCTTTATATTGAAAATCATTTTAAACTTGAACATGATTGGAGGCTAGGTAATATGATGTATACACTTGATCATTATTGTTGTTTCAATTGGTATCATTGAAATTCTTTCAATTGGTATCAATATTGACACTTTTGTATACTCATATATTTTCATATATGTATGCTTGCACCTCAAAGAGTATCAATTTCAATTGGTATTTAATTTTCATACATATATATATGTTTTTATTTGTGCTTATTATATTCATATATCTTAGAGCACAAATTTTGATCATAATAAAGCTTGTTTTATAATGACTATCTTGTTTCAATTGACTAGTTTTCAATTGGTATACATATACAAGCTTTGCATGCTTTTATGTAATTCATAAAGAGGGAGAAAAATTGTATTTCATCTTTCAATTGGTATTTGATTTCCACTCTCATACTTTATGATTGAAAATTTCAATTTGGTATCATATGTTCAAAATGAAAAATATTTACAATTGGTATCAAAATCCTTGTTTAGAAATTCAAAATTTGTTATGTTTAATTTTAATGGGATCAAGATTGTTTTCTTATAATTGGTATAAATGTTTTTATGTTTACTTTAAATTAGTATCAAGATGCTACTTTGACATATTTTCACTTGATATCTTAATTGATAGTCACCCCTATTTGGTTTTGTTTTTGTTTTAGACAAAGGGGGAGAACATTGTCTTTATTAACCCTTTTGTTGATTCATGATTTCGAACAAAAAGGGGGAGAAAAATTTATTGATTTGGTTTTGCTTTTACCCCTTATTGATGAGTGTTTCTTTGTATTAAAAAGGGGGAGAAGATTCTGTTTTGTTTTGGTTTTTACCCCTTTATTGATGATTGACAAAAAGGGGGAGAATTATTTGAGAAGTTTTATATATGCATGTTTATGTTTTGCATATATTAAGTTTAATTTAGTTTAATTTTAATTGGTATCTAGAGCATGTTGTTTTTAAACATTTCATTAGTATCTAGAGCCATTTATTGTTTATGCATGATTATGCATTGTCATTCATTGCATATTTATGTTTATTTGTTTTATGCATGAGTTAAGGGGGAGCTTCTTTGAAGCTTAACTTTGATCCATGCATATATAACTCCATGAGTTTTGTCATCATCAAAAAGGGGGAGATTGTTAGCCCAGAGGCCTTCCACTCTAGTTTTGATGATAATTAACTCATGTAGTTATGTGTACTAATAATCTTGTGATTTTAGTTTCAGATCATTAATCAAGTTATTAGTAGGTGATTAGCTTCAACAAGATGATTTGGAAGCTTTCACATGTTGATTCAAGAGCCCGAGCGTCAAAGATCATATATGGCACTTGCTCGGTGGATCAAGGAGTTTTGGATCGAGTCGGCTTGGAGACGGCGCTCTACAAGAAGACTTCGGTACCATAATTTAGTTTTGTGTTTAGATACAAATTATAAAGATTAGAATAGTATGATATGCTCAAGTTCACAACACACACGTTTCATGTTTTGATTTTCGGTTTTTGGTTTAAACGATCTTGGTTTGCATGAATAGATATTATATCAAAACAAGTTTACATGGTTTAATGTATATTAGATTTGTTCTATATACATGCATGCCTCAACTATTTAAACAAACTTAGTTTGATAGTCTATTTCATGTGTTTTATGTTTTGGTATTTTTACAAAACATATTTTGGAATTAATGACAAAAACATGGATATATATATGTTTCATGTATATAGGATTATATCCATATACATCATGCCTAAATGTTGTTTAATATCATGTTTTTGTATTTGGATAAGTTTTGGACAAAATGTATTTTCTATTCAAAAATTCAAGTTTTAGAAAATATAGTTTTTGGATTTGGTAAAATTTCCTAGACATCAAAAAGAGTTCAAATGTTTAGTAATTGTCTTGAAATGTTTTTCACAAGTTTGTATTTCAATATAAAATGTTAAAAGAATTTTTATGGAGTTTTTAGAAGAGATAAAAGAAGTTTTAAAATTATTTTTACCCTGTTTATGAGTCCCAGAGCTGGTTGACAGGCCAGGTCGGCAGACCACACGGTCGACCGTACCAAGGGCCGGTCGACCGTGCGGTCGACCGACGTGCACAGAGTTGTGCACGTCTGGCAGCCCAGTGGGCCGGTCGACCGGGCGGCCGACCGTAACTGAGAGCAGTGCTCTCTGTTCTTTTCGGTCGACCGGGCTGGTGCCTACGGTCAAATCCGACTGTTGGACGGTCGACCGGACGGTCGACCGGTAGTTCAGTTTTGGCAGAAATTGCTGCCAACGGCTATATTTTTCTGGGGGCTATAAATACCCCATTAATGGCCAGTTTTCTATAAGATTTTTGTGCGAATTTTTCCTTACTCTCTGGTGTTTTCACAGCAATCAAAAGAAGTTTTTGGACTTTAATTTGAACAATCTATTTGGTGTTTTTGCTAGGGTTTGGAAGATCAAAGAAAAGAGTTTTTGGGAAAAAGAGTTTTGATTCAACTTCTATATCTTGGTTTCAGTTTTTCCCAAGGATTTTATTTGTGATTTTGATTTCCATTCCATTGGTTTTCTCCACACTTGAGCTACATCTACTTTCTTATTTTATAGGATCTTTGTGTGGGAGAAAGAAATTGTTTGTGGTTGTTGTTTAGACCACCAAGTTGAAAACCCTTCATTTGCTTGGCTTTGTGCCTTCCCTCATTGTGTTGAGGAGGTTGTGCATTTGGGTTGTATCCCTCAAGTTGTGAGGTGATCCTTGTGTTGCTTGTGCAATCCTTCAAGTTGTGAGGTGATTGTTTGTTGGCTTGGAGTTGTGCCTCAAGGAGGAGGTTGTGTTTGTAAGGAGAGGAGTTGGGTACTCATTGTAATTGTTATTACCCCAAATCCTCGCTGGAGGTTCCCTTTGTGGGAGTCCTTTGTGGACAAGCTAGTGGATTTAAATCCTTCTGGGTGAAGGCGGGGATGTAGAGCTGGGTGCTCGAACCTCGTAACATATCTTGTGTTTGCGCTTGATCCTTGACTCTTACTCTATCTCTCTCTTTACTTTGTGCCTTGCATCATTTCACATTGTTCATTCATACTTATATGCTTGGCTTGGTTGTGTGTGCATCACTTGTTGCTTGCATCTTGAGTAATTGCAATTAGTTTTTAAATTCCGCATTAAGTTGACTAGATTAGCATTATCACCTATTCACCCCCCTCTAGGTGATTTCAGGAACTCGTTGTAGGTGTTGCGGCACCGAGTGATCCGGTGGGATCGATTATAGTGGAAATCCTTCGTGTGTCGAAGGCGGGGATGTAGAGCAAGTATGCTCGAAGCTCGAAACAAATCCCTTGTGTTTGCGATTGCTCACTCTCTCTCTCTTTGTCTCTTGTTTATATCTTGCATGCTTAAATTGTGTTCATCTTTATATGCTTGATATATCTTGTGTGCTCATATTGTATATGCTTGGGTTGTTTGCTAACACTTGTATTTAACCAAGAGAGCCAACGCGGCACCTCAACCCTCATCTAGGGGAATCTACAGGAGTTAGTCCAGAGCCCTTCACGGAGAATTCGGCTACACTCTTGTGTTATACGTGGTGTTTAGTTTAAGAGTTTAGTTTAGGTCATAATAGTTTTTAATTCCGCATTATTTGGCATTAAGTGATCATTAGATTAGCCATCACGTATTCACCCCCCTCTAGGTGATTCTATAAGATAATCATGAACTGGCCAAGTCTCTGCACAAGCAACTTGGTGTAAACGAGTCCCTGAACAATAAGCTGGAGAATTTAGTGAGGGAGCTGAAGAGGTTGCTGATGGAAAATATCAGATTGATCGATTCCAATCAAAATTTGCATTTCGGAATCTCTAGAATCCAGCTCAATTGGAGGGGGTGGAAAAGAACAGCTCCTCACTTTGAGAGCACATCACACAATTGAAGTGTGAAGCCAAGCAGTGAGAGCTCATGATAAGTGAGTTAAGGACGAAGTGGATCGGGCTTCAATTGCTCTTCTTGCTTAGAAGTAAATCAATGAGAACCTTCATAATATCTGGCTAAACTTGGAGGGAGAAGTTAATTGTCTTCATCTTGTTTCTTCAAATTCCCAATCATTGACCCATTCCTGTAGCTCAAGAGAGAGACATAGGCGGTGATGTTCCCGTGTGCGGAGGCAAGATTCCATTATTGTGGTTATGTTCTTGTTTATTGTAAGACATATTGTAATATGGATAAACCTTGAGTTGTCTTGCGTCTTTGTTTCAGTTAAGGATCACCGTAGTAATTGACGATAGGTTATTCTGCATGTGAGTTAACATCTCATAAGTCATCAGAGTCATAAGAGAGGAGGGTTGGAGTGATTTTCAGTCCTAGGTCAGTGTAGACTTTAGCAATCCTAGGATAGATAGGCAAAAACTCAACGTAGGTTGTTAGAGCGAACCATCCGAAGGGCTTCTATCTCTTAGGAGGGTATTCGGATAGGCTTTAGCTATCAGGATAAGGACCTGATATAGGTCGTAAGTGATCGTTAGGAGCGCTTCCGTCTTTCAGGAGCTTTGTGTAGGCCTTAGCCGTTAGGGTGAGGACTTGATATTGGTTTTAAGGGTGACCGTCAGGACTGTTTTCGTCTTTCAGGATAGCCTCCGTGTAGGTCTTATCCATGAGGACGAGACTTGATATAGACTGTATGGGAGCTATCAGGAGGACTTTCATCTTTCAAGAAAGCTCTGTGTGGGCTTTAGCTGTCAGGGTGAATACCCACTATAGGCTGTATGAGAGCCATCAGGAGGACCTCCGTCTTTTAGGAGAGTCCCTGTGTAGGCCTTAGCCTTCAGGGTGATGACCTGATATATGCTGTAAGGATGACTGTCAGGAGCACTTTCGTCTTTCAAGAGATGTGTAGGTCTTAACTGTTAGGGTGAAGACTCGCAATAGGCTTTTGAAGTAGCTGTTAGAAGCACTTCAGTCTTTCAGGGAGTCTCCATATAGGCTTTAGTCATCAGGGCGAAGACCCGCTATAGGCTGTTGAAGTAGCCATCAGGAGCATTTTCATTTTTCAGGAGAGTCTCCGTGTAAGCTTTAGCCGTCAGGGTAAAAACCCGCTATAGGCCGTAAGGCTGACCATTAGGAGCACTTTGGCTTTCAGGAGAGCCTCCGTGTAGGTCTTAGCCGTCAGGACGATATAGGCCCTTCTTTCCAGAGAGTCTCCATGGCATTTGCCGTCAGGGTGAAGACCCGATAGGCTACTAAAGTATCCACTAGGAGCACTTTCATCTTTTAGAAGAGTCTCTGTGTAAGCTTTAGCCATCAGGTAAAAACTCGCTATAGGCTGTAAGCTTGACCATCAGGAGCGATTCCGTCTTTCAAGAGAGGAGAGCCTCCATGTAGGTTTTAGCCATCAGGGTGAGGACTCAATATAAGCTGTAAGGGAGCCATTAAGAGGACTTTCGTCTTTCAGGAGAGTTTTCGTGTAGGCCTTAGCCGTCAGGGTGAAGACCCACTATAGACTGTTGAAATAACCGTCAAGAGCATTTCTGTCTTTGAGGAGAGTCTCCGTATAGGTTTTAGCCATCAGAGTAAAGACTCGTTATAGGCTATTGAAATAGCCATCAGGAATACTTTCGTCTTTCAGGAGAGCCTCCGTGTAGGATTTAACTGTCAGGGTGAGAACCTGCTATAGGCTATGAAAGTAAAGTTGACGAAGACACTTGTTTTCAGAGTAGGGAGAAGTGGTTTGCAATTATGATTCTTTTCATTGACATAATTGATTGTTTACACATAAATCATTTCAGATGAAAATAATTTCATTGCTTGCCGAGTACCTTCCCCTCTTGGTTGGTTAAGGTGTAGGAACGTTTGCCTCATTTTATAATTACAGTATAGGGCCCTTCCTAGTTTGCTCCAAGCGTTCCCGCATTTTCTCTTCGATACTCTGGATGACGCCTTTCAGGACTAGATCTCCAGTATGGAATTATCAAGCCTTCACCTTCTTGTGATGTGCTGCCTTTTTTGTTTCTGGTAGGTTGCGATTCGAATTATAGCCTGTCTTCGCCTTTCTTCGTATTGACCTTGTGCCAGTCGGAGTTGAGTGGCATTTTAATCCCAATCAACCTCCTCCGTGCTCAGTGTCGGATATAGACATCGACTGGGATGATCGCCTCCGTCCCGTAGGCTAACAAGAACAGAATCTCACCCATGGGGATGTGCTTTGTATTTCGGTATGCCTAGAGCATGTTGGAAGTTTCTCGACTCATTTGCCCTTAGCCTTGCCGAGGCTCTTGCACAGGTTATTAAGGATGGTGTGATTGCTTATCTCTGCTTGATTGTTACCCTGTGGATAGTATGGCGTAAAGAATCGGTGGGCGATCTTGTACTTGGCACAGAAAGTAGCCACTTTCTTGCTAGTGAAGTTCGTCCCATTGTCGGAGATGATAGTATGTGGTAGGCTGAAGTGATATATAAGGTTTTGCCACAAGAACTTGACTACTTGCTACCCAGTGACTTCGGAGAGGCACAACTTCTATTCACTTGGTAAAGTAGTCGGTTGCAATCAGTAGGAACCATAATTGACGCTGCATTCAGGGAAGTGGGCCCACTAGATCCAGTCCCCATTGCATGGCCAAGGACTCCGTAATGTATGGAGATCTATCTCGGCCTACTCAAGGAAGGAGCGAACCTTTGGCATTGCGGGCACTTCTTCACATACTCTTTGGTGCCGTTTAACATTTTGGGCCAATAGTACCCCTGATTGATGGTTTTGTGAGTGAGGGACCTGCTTCCTGCGTGATTCCCACAATCACCACATGAATCTCCTGCATCAGCATCTTGGCTTCGTCCGGTTCGAGGCACCTTAAATAAGGGTAAGAGTGAAACTTGGAGCAGGATTTCTCGTATAGGATGTTCCCCAAAAGATTGTACCTATGGCAAAGTGCAGGAGTTTTTGCGCTTCAACTTTGTCATCAGGCAACACCCCATCCTTCAAATAGGTGATGATGGGATCTCTCCATCCCGATTAGTTGTCCAAGTGGAGCTCCTCCTCGCCCGATCATTGGATGCTAGGCTTCGCAATGTGCTCGATAGGGATCTTTCATCGGAACTGGAGCTCAACAGTCGATCCCAGATTGGCTAAGGAGTCGACATGATTGTTCTCCGACCGCGAGATCTGCTTGAAGTTGCGACGGGAGAAATTTTGATCTTAGGTTGAGGATGAGTTGCAGGTATGTCGCCATTCGTTCGTCTTTAGCTCTGTACTCCCTATCGGCTTGACTCACCAGCAACAGTGAGTCGTAGCAGACCTTGAATCCGGTGACTCCAAGTGTCACTGTCATCTTGAGACCGATGATGGCGGCTTCATATTTAGCCTCATTGTTGGTGGCAGGGAAGCCTAAAGTGAAAAAAATATTCGATGATGGATCCCTCTGGTGTTGTGAGGACAATCTCGATCCCAGACCCTTATTGTTTCGTGTTCAGGGTCTATCCTTGCAAGAGGTTGCATTGGGCTGGTGGTCCCGGAGTGAACTCAGTAATGAAATCTGTCAAGATATACTCTTTGATTGTTGTCCTTGGTTCGCACTTGAAGTCGTATAATTTTAGCTCCGTGGCCCACTTTGCTACTCGTCTGGTGGCTTATGGGTTATCCATAATACTTCTCAGAGGGTGCTCTGTCAGCATGATTATCTGAAAAGATTGGAAATAGTGCTTCAGTTTTCTCAAAATGAAAAAGAGAGATTGCCATCTTTTCTATTTTCAGGTATTTGGTTTCAGCATCAAGCATAGATTTGCTGATGTAGTAGATAGGTTTCTAAACACCTCAATCTTCTCGATCCAAGGCTCCGCTCACATTTGACTCTGATACCGCGAGATAAAGGAATAGCGTCTCTCCGATGACATGCTTGGATAGGAGAGGAGGAGAGGCCAGATACTTCTTCAGACCTTGGAATGCGGCTTCACACTCTTCATTCCAACAGAAGTTTGCTTCATTCTTCTTAATGACTTGGAAGAATGTTTTACACCTGTCCGTGGATCGGCTGAGGATCCAGTTCAAGGCTGCGAGGCATTCGTTCAGCATCTGGACCTCCTTGACACATGACGGGGCTTCATGCTTAGGATGACGAATATCTGATCGGGGTTAGCTTCGATGGCCCACTGGGTGACCAAATAACCTAAGAACTTTTCGGAGACCACTCTGAAGGTACATTTCTTGGGTTTGAGCCAGAACTTGTACTTTCAGAGGCAGTCAAATGCTTCGCTCAAGTGTTGCAAGTGGTCGGTGTACCAGAGGCTCTTCACATGCATGTCATCAACGTTAACCTCCATGGTATGCCCAATCTGCTCCTTGAAGATCTTGCTGACCATCCGCTAGAAAATTGCTCTGACGTTCTTCAGTCTGAAGGGCATTAGAAATAAATCGCTTGATCGGTGATGAACACCATCTTATCTTCATAAGGTATATACATCTTGATCTGATTGTACCATGAGTAAGCATCCATAAAACTGAGTAGTTCATGACCCGCCATTGCATCCACCAGTTGATCAATCCTCGACATGGGGAAACTGTCTTTGGGACAGGTCTGGTTAAGTTGGTGAAGTCAAATACAGATTCTCTACTTGACGCTTTTCTTCTTCACCATGACCGGGTTGGCGAGCCAATCAGGGTTGCGTGTCTCCCTGATGAAGTTGGCTCGTAGTAACGGTCGACTTCTTTGTTGAGTGTCACACCCTACTTCTCAAAATACACTAGAGTGAAGACGTGATGAGAGTCAGTGATGTCTATACGCAAGAAAAATATCCCATGTATAAATGCTAAGTCTCAATACAAGGAATAAATACAATATACACAAAAATTTCAGCTTAAATAAATAAAATAATATCTATAAAAAAGTCAGTGATCATGATAGATAAAGAAACATGAACAAAATTATAAAGATACATACTGATGATGAAGAGACAAGCATACCTACTAACATCCTATGAGGCATCAGATACTAGGGAGTCTCTGAACTTGAACTTGAAACCTCTGGGTCATCAAAAAGCGATTTAGTAAGTGATAAAATGAAAGAAGGTAATAGGATACTATAATATTATTACAATCATGATAATATATAGTACATGGTTTGGTACAATAATACAATTTAGTTATTACTAACAATTGATTTGTCTCTAAAACTGCATATTTCATACCACTTCTTCACATTTAAATATTAAATTCTGCTAATAATACCTCTCTTGTATGTTTCTAACTCCATGGTGTGCAATGAAGAAGAAGACCCAAAATCACCATTTAATGGTGATTAAAGGCCTATAAAGATAGCCATTGACTTAGGAGGGTGATTCTGTCAAAATCAGGGACCAAAACCTCAAAATTGGGACATGCAACCGACAGGGGACAAACAGGACAGTGCGGGACAGCAGGTGCCGCGCGCGCGGCTCTAGAAGAGCCATGGAAACGTGGTCATAGCCGCGTTTTCGCTGTAGTATAGGCGCGACTGCGCCCGTACTTTGGGCCAGGTTTTGCCCCGGCCCTCCTTTCCCTGGTGCCCAAAATACCCCTGGGGTTTGCAGAGAAGGGATATACAGAGAGTAGTGTAGTTTTAGGGTAGTTTTCTTCTCCATATTGTAGTTTAGTTTAGTTTAGCTTAGTTCTTCTTCTTCCTCTTTATATTTTCTATTTTCTTGTAGATCTTGTAATAGGAAAGAGAGTGATATATGGTTGGAAAGTAAGAGTTCTTGTAATAGAAGGTGAAAATTTATGAAAGGTTCTCTCTCTACTCTCTTTATTTTCTTCTCGCTAACTTCTTTTACATGTTTAGCTAATTTTCTCATGGAAACTAACTACTAACCACTAACTTGCTAACTTCTTATTGATAATCCACATGAATCTAATGCCTTTACTTGGCCTTGCTCTTGCAAGAGCCATTGATGTCTCATGATGATGGATCTAACACTCTAACATCTTAACTCTCTAACAAGTTAACACTACTTTATTCCATGCTTACTCTTATTTAGTTTTGATGGTTTAAGTGTAGCTTACTCTTATTTTTTTCAGTTGGGATGTGATGAGTTACATATGGGTCATGCTTTGAAACGCTCTTGAACCAAGGACTAGTGATTGTCAAGGATAAATGTGAGGCAACTATCACTAAGAAGAGGTTAGCATGTTGGTGGAGTCATTAGTCGTTAGTAGCCATGAATTTTCTTATTTTTCACTTTATTTTAGAAATACCATAAAAATCACGAATATATTCTTTTCTATGTTTCCTACTTCTTCGTGTTTCATCGTACTTCTCTTTTCATTCTTTGTTTTCTTTTCTTTTCATTCTTTCAAATATTGAAGAACTTTTAACACACACGAGAATCAACCGGTAAAACTTCTATCGCCTCCTGTCCTTGTGGATTCGACTCGTTTTAGCCTCTATGCTATAACGGAAGTATCGAGGAAGCCAAAGCACACACACTTTAAATCAATATCAAAACATACACTTTTCGTGCGCGATTTTCCCTGATTAACAATCAGTATACATGTTATACTTATTATTTAAGTATTTTAACGTTAATAACAATTAGCAAGTTAAAACAGTGTTATGAATACAACCACATACAGTATATGATTAAAATAACAATAAAGGCAATTTGTGTAACTACCTATGTTTTTATATCTATTATTTAATTAAAGTAGCATGAACGTATCAGTGATTAATATGTACACTTACACAGAAAATAAACAGAAATAATCATGCTATTATTTGTGAGTATACATGAGTAGTGTGTCTATAGAGAATATATAGAGTGCAGAGTATACATGCATAGTAACATGCTGATAAATAAGAAATTAAAAAGCTTAACATAGTATAAACAGAAAAAATATCATGCAGGTGATGAGAATTATATTATAACTATACAATAAAACAATCAATATTGCATATTATTTTAATCAATCCCTTCCAGTATCTCATATCACTAGCAGTCTATGTATCCCATAGAATTCATCCAAATATGGCATACGGGTATCATTATCCGAACAAGAGAGTGACCAAATGTCAAACGTTCCTATAGTCATCATTGTTATGCCATTTAATTGTGTTAATTGAAACTCAAAGGTAAAGGAGCTTTAGTCAGGTAGGTGTACCCCATACATACCTGAGATCATGGCCATAAACAGGCCTTTGGCTACTGAGAACAAGGCCGTCCGCTAGGACGAGAGTAGAAAACAGAAAATAGGAAGCTCAATGAGCTATATACAGGGGGTAGCCAGCACTACCACGTCCTCTACAGTAAGACTAATATGGATCTAACAGTATCCACCCGACAAGACCTAGTAAACATCCAGTTTTTCTCAACCCCATATTATATTTATTATATTTAAATTACATAGAAAATCATAAACAATAATAAATGCTTATAGCATGTACAAGGATAATCAGACATGAGTAGTGTTTATATCATTAACAGGATAATAGGAGATATGAAATTCAAGAGATGTGGGATTCAAAAGTGGCCCCCATAGATTCTAAATATGGCTCCTATGGATTCAAGAGGTGGCCTCAACACATTTGCATGTGGTGTATAATTTTGTTCCATGTAGCATTTAACTCCACATGACACTGAGTTCCACACATCATAGGTCAGTTGTTGACAAGATCAGAAAACATGAGTGTCATGTTAATAACAATGATATAGAAACAATCCGGTAATAGTTTTCAGGAAATATTCATGTAATAGTGCTCATGTAATATGTATTCAAGAATATCCGGTACCAATGGTCAGGAGAATCCACATAACAGTGATGTATGAATATTCAAATACAGAATACACGATTATGAAATAAAGGTATAAACATGTATATACAATATGCTAATGATTATGTCAGTAACAAAATAGGTATCCTTTAATGCATTTAGTTACAAAGAATTTGTGCTCAATATGAATTACTGGTTCCAGTGATTTTGATAACATTTTCTAGATAAATATTTCAATGGTGTTTTATATGGCGCGATATTCTGAGATTATATTAACAAGAAACTAATTTAAGAATTTGTGATAATTTAATTATTAATTAAGTAAATGATTCTAAAGTAAATGGGTCTAAAACATATTTTTATCTAATCATGATTTTTATTTCAAAAAATAAACACTTATTTCATGATATTATATATCGAAAATGGATGAAATTCTTACAAATAATTTAAAATAAAAATTTCTTGAAAAAAGTTGAACGAACACACACATATTTTAATTAAAGTGGCTTACTGATCGAGCCGAAACTGAGTACAAAAAATGTAAAAATCAGAAAACAGAGATTATGTGCTTGTGAACGTTTTTGCTTCTCTCAATACGCCGCATAGCAAAGTGGCTATGCGAGTCGTATTCACAAGGACGGGAGGTGATAGAAGCCTTATCGGTAATTCAAGAAACCATTAACGAGTTCTTCTTTGTTTAAAAATAAAGAAAAGAAAAGAAAAGGAAAAGAGAGAAAGAAGGAGAAGAAGATGAAAACACAGTGTTATGGTTTGGAAAAGTGGGTTTGGAAACAAAATCAAATAGAAAAAAACCTATGGTTAACTTCCTACTAACAGGGGCGGCTCAATTTTTAGGGAGACCTTAAGCGAAAATTTCAAATGGGCCCTTTTAAAATATACTTTAAAAAGTAATTAATAACTAATATTTTATTTAATTATTATTTTATTGAAAAATAATTCTTCTAGCTTTTAAGATGCAAAATTTTTAATCAAGTTTTTGTATTCAAGTTTTGCTAATGTATCTTTTTCTATAAAGCAGTTGCAGGCCCTGCCGTCAGTCTGCGGTCTGAACGACGGGGGCGATGAAGAGCGAGGCTACACAGAGAGAGTTTTAATTTTGAAATTTTTTCTAATTTTAATTAAATAGTTAGGGAGAGTGAAAAAGACAGCTGAGGAAGTGGAAGAGACTCCTCTTTAATTATAATTAAATAGTTATAGGGAGTGGAGGATATTAGCTTGGGAAAGTAGAATAAACTCATGATTTTCCTGTTAATATAAAAATGAAGAGGGAAAAAAAATCAAAAAAGCGTGGATGAAAGGATTCAAACTCGCGCAGGTAAAGACCACATAATTTCTAGTCATGTCCAATAACCACTCCAGAACGCCCACTTGAACAAATAAAAAACATTTTCAATATTTCATATTTCTTATTTTAGTTAAATACTAATTTACACTATAATTTTGGAGGCCCTATTATATTTGGGGGCCCTAAGCGACTGCCTCAATTGCCTAGAGGTTGAGCCGCCCCTGCCTACTAATTGATCCCACTGACAATACTAACTTTTTTGGGTGACTAGTGCTTGAAGACATCATTAGCAAGTTATAGGCTTGATTACAAGGAGCTTTTCAAAGCATGACCCATAATAAGTAATTAGCGTCCAAACTTAACAAACAAGTTGCAATCTACGATTATCAAAACTAAAAGAGCAAGCATGAAATAAAATAGATTTGCAAATTAGCTTGTTAGCAAGTTAGGAGTTAGGAACCCATCATCATGGGCCATCAATAGCTATTTTAAGAGTAAGACCTATTTAATTCTACTAGAATCATGTAGGTCACAATCAACCAAGAGTTAGTGTGTTAGTGTGTTAATAGTTAGTTCGCCATGAAAAATAAGTTAGCTACCCATCTAGAAAGCAATTAAAGAAAATAAAAACAACTAGAGTAAATAAAAAAACTATGAAGAGAAAAGATAAAACTTGTATTAGATTGTCACTCTCTATTACAACTTCTATCTCTTTTTCTCATGAATCTTTCTCTAACATAATCCTAAATCTATAAAGAAAGAGAAAATACAAGAAAAAAAATCTTAATCTACAACTAGAAGAAGAAACTAGCCTTTGCTCTCCTCTCCCTGATATTTGGCCCTTGCAGCTATATTTATAGGCACTGGAGACTTGACTCCCAAGAAACGAGGCCACGTGCCAAAGATTAGGACCAACGACCAAGATTCTGCCACGAGACGCGGTAATTGCCACGCTTATGCAGCAAGATCAGAGCCGTTGGCTCTGATCTTTGGCCACTCTTTCTGCCAACTGAGAGAAGCTTCTGGATTCTATTATTTTTTTGTATTTTTTCACGAGTTTACTGTTGACTGGGCTTCAATTCGAGCTTCAAATAAGTGGCTATTTTTGGGCTTCTAGAAGAAACTTGGGCATCAAGAGATCTTTGATCCTAAAATAGCCATTTTTAGCCACTGTCTCCATTTTTCCTCTCTTATAGTATAATCTGCACACACAAGAGAACAAAATATGTTATATAGTAGAGTTTTATTATAAATCAGATAGGAAAATGTGATAATATGCAGAATTGATGACTAATCACACTCCACATTTATCTTTTGCTTGTTCTCGAGCAAAACAAGAAAAATTAAAACTGAACTAAGAAATTTATTAAGCCTTTATTCGTAGGTCTCGCGACTGCACTGAGCATGTGCAACGATTTTTAAACCTCTAGATTACCCTTAGAAGAGGAGTTATAGTTTCCTGAGAGTTTTCAGCGATTACATCCTTCAAAAAGAAAGAAAACAAAGTGTTAGTATTTAGAAAACTCATTTTGAAAGAGAAAAATATTTGAAGAAAATTTTGCAAAAATTAAGTGATCAAAAAGTCATAGGTTCACCAAATTATTCATCCCTAACTACTCCATGCAAGAACTTATCATCAATGAAGGTAAGGAATAAAATTGAATCAATCACTTGATCTTTCATAAAACCCTAGATAATATGCCAGAAATTAAATTTGTATGACCTTGTGTCTGTCTTAGGCCATTTCATGACTTTCTTTCATAGCTTGCTTTAATTATCTTCTTTCAATTTCTTTCACCTCACCAACTACTTCAATTTCATTTTAAAATTCATCGTCTCCAATTTCATTAAAAGCTTTCTCACTTAAAGATTTTATAACCTGCTCTTTCTTGGATTTATGGCTGCTTTTTCTTTGCTCCTTTCAGAAAGATGTCTCAATAGTTGAGACACTTCTTTTGGTACTTTCTGTAAGATCACCTAGAGGGGGGGTGAATAGGTGATGGCTAATCTAATGGTCACTTATGGACAAATAATGCGGAATTAAAACTAAGTTGACCAAATTAAACTTCTTTTAATTAAACACTTATGTATAACACAAGAGTGTTGCCGAATTCCCCTTGCGAGGCTCTGGACAAACTCCTCTAGATTCCCCTTGAATGGGTTGAGGTGCCGCGTTGGCTCTCTTGGTTGAATACTAGTGTTAACAACAATCCCAAGCAAGTATGTATATCAATTATGGGCACAAGGGAATATATCATGCATATATAAGATGAACACAATAATTGAATGCAAGATGTAAAATAGAGACAAAAAGAGAAAGAGAGCAAGAGTGAGCAATCGCAAACACAAAGGGTTTGTTTCGAGGTTCGAGCACACTTGCTCTACATCCCCGCCTTCGACACACGAAGGATTTCCACTATGCACGATCCAACCGGATCTCTCCTTGGTGCCGCAACACCTACAAGCCCTCGGACTCTCTAGTCCCGTACACACCACAAGCCCACCGGCTCGTCGAGGCCGCACCTCAAGCTACAAGTCCTCACTAGGACCCAACAACACCAAGTCCTCACTAGGACCGAAACAAACCGCGAACACAACCGTCCGCCTTCTCAAGAACAAAGATGAACTTTGGTGATCACAACTCTTGATCACCTAAAATCCTCTCACAATAACACTCCTATAGAATGAATAGCTCAATGGATGCTCAAGTGTTTGTGTGAGAAAGCAAGGAAAGAATCTTTAGTGAAAAACTCAAGAAAATCTCTTTTACACTCTTTGATAAAACTCTCCTTTTAATTGGAAGTATTGACTCTAATTTTGTGGAGAAAACCCTTCAGAAAGACTGGGAAAAACTAGCTCTAAGGTCTCCAAAAATCTTGGCTTAAAACAATGACAAAACCCCATTTTATAGAGGCCAGAAAAATCTGACCGTTGGGCTCTGTCAGAGCTACCGGTCGACCGGTCCGGTCGACCGGCAACGGTCAAAAATCCGACCGTTGCAGCCTCCGGTCGACCGGCCCGGTCGACCGAGCACTTGGAGAAGAGAGTAAACTCTCTGTCGGTCGACCGGCCCGGTCGACCGATATTTCCCGAGAGCCAAGCTCTCTGAAACGGTCGACCGGTCCGGTCGACCGTTCCCCAGTGCACACAGGCGTGCACGTCCGTGCACGTCCGGTCGACCGACCCGGTCGACCGGCCACTGTCAGTTCTGAAAAATCAGAACTGCCAGAACCAGAAAAATGGGATTAAAGATTGGTCTTTTAACTTAATAAAAATCCCAGAAATTCACAGTAAATCCAGAAAAATAGTTTCAATCATAATAAAAACTGTTTTTATAAAAATATGTTTTTCTAAAACTTGTTTTTCCATAACTTCTCAAAATACAAAAATAAGATATTTTGAATTTATAATGCATAGTGTGTATGGATATGATCCACTACACAATCAAGATGAAATATCTAGTTTTTGACATAAAGCTCTAAACTTGTTTTGGTTAAAGGATATGCATATAATAGATCACCAAAACCAAGTAATGTATTTTGACAAATGAAAAATCTTTTTCTAAGATAAAAATTCTTTTATGAAAGCAATCTTATAGAGAGTTCTATCAAGAGTGTGTGTGTGATATAACTTGAGCAATCCACCAACTATCTATCCTTTACATTTTAACTAAAACAAAAACAAAATCTTATAAAAACAAACCTATACTCAAGTCTTCATCTTCTTGAAGTCTTCCCTTGAAGTCTTCTCATCTTCTTGACTTGGTCCACATGCAATCCACCGAGCTCATCTCTAGATGTGGTCTTGATGCATAGGCTCGTGAATCGACCGGTGCTAGCTTGTTGAAGCTCCACACCTACTAAGATCTTGATAAGGAATCTGTCACTAATTAAACACAAGATCATTAGTAAACATAACTTCATGAGTTGATCATCATCAAAACTAGGGTGACAGGCCTTTGGGCCAACAATCTCCCCCTTTTTGATGATGACAAACTCATGAAGTTATATATGCATGGATTAAAGTAAAGCTTCAAAGAAGCTCCCCCTTAACTCATGCATATCAAATAAATGATAAAGATATGACAATGAAGCACATGACATGTATGCAAATGTAGGAGATGCAATCATATAAATCAAATCTTAAATCAAATCTTTTTCTCCTATTTGCAAATCAAAGACATATATGCATAAAACATAAATCTTACTCCCCCTTAAGCAAGGAAGACATGCATATATCACAAATACTTACACATACTTCTCCCCCTTTTTGTCAATCATCAACAAAGGGTTCAAAGTAAAAATACATCAAACAAATTTTCTCCCCCTTTTTGTCAAAAACAATGAAATCAAAGAGGGGTAATCAAAACAATCAATAAAATTTATATGCGATATAAATTCATGAAGAGGAAGACGCTAAGTTAGCTTCCCTACACATATGCATTACATGAAGAAGGGATGATAAGCCCCAATTCACATAACACATATTATGTAATGCATAAGAGGAGATGTGAAGCTCCCCCTACACACGTGTACCACATAAAGAAAAGATGTTAAGCTTCTCAATACATAATACACTCAACATGAATCTACATATGGAAGAGATGTTAAGCTCTCCTTGCATATAGACAATACAAATCAAAAATTTTGAATATTTCTTTAACAAGACAAAATTTTGAACTTTTCTTATGAAAACAAAATTTTGAACTTTTCTCAATAAAACAAATTTTGAACCAATCATAATTTGTAATTTTGATACCAATAGAAAATAGTACTTGAAGATGTGTGATATCAAGTTATCATTGCAAAATCTTTTATTGTTTCAAACATATTGATATCAATTGTAATTATATAGCATATTGATACCAAATGAAAGATCTAAAATAAAATCTTTTTATTTTTCATAAGCTTATGCATAGTTAATATAAGGTGTTAACTTAACTTCGCATAAACTTTTGTGCTTTAAGAATGTAAATCAATTGTAAAGCAAGCACATGGAAATCATATATATGTATGTGAATAGATAAGACCAATTTGAAAATTAGGGCATACATATATAGGAACCAAAATGTGAGTAATATACCAATTGTAAAATTAACATTGTAAGTCATGTATATACTCATAACCAAAAATTGGTAGGTTTTAAAAATAGTTATGTCTAAGCACTACCAAATTTGAAGAATAAATAACTAGTTATAAATAATTTTGAAAAACTAGTTAAAGATCCTTCACAAGCATGAAATCATATGTTATTCATGAATTATACTAAATACATACAAGTTTAAGCACTCATAGTCCATAAAGCTCAAAAATTATCTTTTATCATAAAAGATGAGTGTTCAAAGGTTATGTAAATGGTATTTTCATGAAAATAGAAAGTGAAACATGAATCTCATGAAAATCTTATTTTTCATCTTAAAACAAATCATATATTTTTCATAAAGCAATACTAAATACACAAAGATTTAATCACTCATGGTCTATAAAGCTCAAAATATTTTGTATCATAAAGATGAGTGTTCAAAAGATCATGTAAATAGTATTTTTATGAAAGTAGTCATTCAAGCTCAAATTACATAGAAATCATTGTTATCAAATCAACACAAAATCATTTTTATTAAAACTACAATCTTCATGGTATATGTATGAATTATACAAATCTAACAATACACATACATATCCCAAAATTGTAAAGAGTCTATCAAATATTTGCATGAAAGTTAGAGACTCACGGGTATACATGTATATTTATTAGATTTGAATTAAACACACATATACATGAAGTAAAATCAAAGATAGGCATAACAAGTATAAATGACCGAATCATCAAAACTAGCCTATACACATGCATATAGTGGATACAAATGAGCATGAAGTCCAAATATATATGAGTCAATTGTAGTTCACTATACATATATGTATAAATGCAAGTTTTGACGCATTCTACATTTAAGCATGTAAATGCCACATGAAGCACATAAAATCTTAAAACATGAACATGCTATGAATGATATTATGAAAATAAAAGCATGTACATAAATAAAATAGGAGTTTAGAAATTGTTACCAACTCCAAAGCTCCTAGCATGGTGGTTGATCCACCAAAGCTCCTTGATAGCGATGCAACCCAAAAAGTATATCCATCATGTCCAAGTGCATCCACTACCAAGGTACCATCCCTCTCACGTTTTGTGAGAGCCCTCACCTACATCACAAGCAAAAGGTGGGGGTTTTGGTACCCATATTTTCTTGGGTCCTTTGGGGTTAGCTTTATTATAAGGAACCCAAAATCCTTTAGACATAGCAAAATATAAGTTATGCTTCTTATCAAAACAATATTTTGCTAAATGGCCTTTGCGACCACAATGTGTACAAGTGTACACCCTATCATGATGCTTATGAGTGTGATTGTGATCGTGATGTGCAACATAAGCATGAGCATGATGTGTATGTGCATGAGCATGGGGAACTTGTTTCTTTTGAAACAAAGATTCCAACTTAGAATGATTGAATGCACATGTGCTCAAATTAGAGCTCAAATTTTCTATCTTATTTTTCAAATTCTTAATCTCATTAGTTGTGGCATGTAAAGCATGGTGAGATAAAGAATCATTTTTCTTTTTCTTTTGAAAAACATTATCCTTTTCTTTTTCAACAAATTTTCTTTTTAAAGATTTATTTTCTTGAAAAACGATTTCCTTTTGTTTTTCCACCAAATCAATCTTATCCTTCAAAATAGTGTTCCCTTCACATAAATCATTTAATTTTGAAAATAAGGAAACATTCTCATTTTTCAAAACTTTATTTTCTTTTTCTAAACATGCAAGTTTATTTCTAAAAGAATCATTTTCTACATGCATGCAATCAATGTTCTTTTTCAAATTCTTGTTATCTTTTTCCAAGCATGCAATGTTACCTCTAAAAGAGTCATGTTCTACATGCATGCAAGCAATATCCTTTTTCAAATTTTTATTTTCCTTTTTAATTATGTCATATCTCTCAAGCAATAATTGGCAAAATGAATTTAGCTCATCATATGACATAGTAGCATCCTCATCCTCGGATTCGGAAGTTACCTCAAGGGGGTTATCCCCTTGGACCATGTAGCACTTGTTGGAGGTGTCGCTTCCAACATCCGAATCGCTCCTGGCATAATATAGATCCTTTTCGCCAAGGGAGGTGATGATGTTCCAAGCTACAAAAGCCGATTCAATGTTAGAAACCCTAGATAAATAATCATCATTTAGGGTACATTTAAGAGCATGAAGGGCTTTTGCATTAGCCTCAATGTACTTGCTATTTGAACAATAATCATTATTAGTAGTAGCAAGATAAGCATGAATTCCTAAGCCTTGAGGTACAATGACATCTTAACCTTCCAAGTTTGGATGTTAAGAATATCAAAGGTGGGTGGTGACATGAAGTCCATGGTGAGGTGTGTGTGTACAAAAATATTGTGATTAGCCTAAAAGGAGGATCTTTAACTCTTAGGTTGTTAGACCCAATATCAAGAGCACTTGGCTCTGATACCAATTGTAAGATCACCTAGAGGGGGGTGAATAGGTGATGGCTAATCTAATGGTCACTTATGGACAAATAATGCGGAATTAAAACTAAGTTGACCAAATTAAACTTCTTTTAATTAAACACTTATGTATAACACAAGAGTGTTGCCGAATTCCCCTTGCGAGGCTCTGGACAAACTCCTCTAGATTCCCCTTGAATGGGTTGAGGTGCCGCGTTGGCTCTCTTGATTGAATACTAGTGTTAACAACAATCCAAGCAAGTATGTATATCAATTATGAGCACAAGGGAATATATCATGCATATATAAGATGAACACAATAATTGAATGCAAGATGTAAAATAGAGACAAAAAGAGAAAGAGAGCAAGAGTGAGCAATCGCAAACACAAAGGGTTTGTTTCGAGGTTCGAGCACACTTGCTCTACATCCCCGCCTTCGACACACGAAGGATTTCCACTATGCACGATCCAACCGGATCTCTCCTTGGTGCCGCAACACCTACAAGCCCTCGGACTCTCTAGTCCCGTACACACCACAAGCCCACCGGCTCGTCGAGGCCGCACCTCAAGCTACAAGTCCTCACTAGGACCCAACAACACCAAGTCCTCACTAGGACCCGAAACAAACCGCGAACACAACCGTCCGCCTTCTCAAAGAACAAAGATGAACTTTGGTGATCACAACTCTTGATCACCTAAAATCCTCTCACAATAACACTCCTATAGAATGAATAGCTCAATGGATGCTCAAGTGTTTGTGTGAGAAAGCAAGGAAAGAATCTTTGGTGAAAAACTCAAGAAAATCTCTTTTACACTCTTTGATAAAACTCTCCTTTTAATTGGAAGTATTGACTCTAATTTTGTGGAGAAAACCCTTCAGAAAGACTGGGAAAAACTAGCTCTAAGGTCTCCAAAAATCTTGGCTTAAAACAATGACAAAACCCCCTTTTATAGAGGCCAGAAAAATCTGACCGTTGGGCTCTGTCAGAGCTACCGGTCGACCGGTCCGGTCGACCGGCAACGGTCAAAAATCCGACCGTTGCAGCCTCCGGTCGACCGGCCCGGTCGACCGAGCACTTGGAGAAGAGAGTAAACTCTCTGTCGGTCGACCGGCCCGGTCGACCGATATTTCCCGAGAGCCAAGCTCTCTGAAGCGGTCGACCGGTCCGGTCGACCGTTCCCCAGTGCACACAGGCGTGCACGTCCGTGCACGTCCGGTCGACCGACCCGGTCGACCGGCCACTGTCAGTTCTGAAAAATCAGAACTGCCAGAACCAGAAAAATGGGATTAAAGATTGGTCTTTTAACTTAATAAAAATCCCAGAAATTCACAGTAAATCCAGAAAAATAGTTTCAATCATAATAAAAACTGTTTTTATAAAATATGTTTTTCTAAAACTTGTTTTTCCATAACTTCTCAAAATACAAAAACAAGATATTTTGAATTTATAATGCATAGTGTGTATGGATATGATCCACTACACAATCAAGATGAAATATCTAGTTTTTGACATAAAGCTCTAAACTTGTTTTGGTTAAAGGATATGCATATAATAGATCACCAAAACCAAGTAATGTATTTTGACAAATGAAAAATCTTTTTCTAAGATAAAAATTCTTTTATGAAAGCAATCTTATAGAGAGTTCTATCAAGAGTGTGTGTGTGATATAACTTGTGCAATCCACCAACTATCTATCCTTTACATTTTAACTAAAACAAAAACAAAATCTTATAAAAACAAACCTAGACTCAAGTCTTCATCTTCTTGAAGTCTTCCCTTGAAGTCTTCTCATCTTCTTGACTTGGTCCACATGCAATCCACCGAGCTCATCTCTAGATGTGGTCTTGATGCATAGGCTCGTGAATCGACCGGTGCTAGCTTGTTGAAGCTCCACACCTACTAAGATCTTGATAAGGAATCTGTCACTAATTAAACACAAGATCATTAGTAAACATAACTTCATGAGTTGATCATCATCAAAACTAGGGTGACAGGCCTTTGGGCCAACACTTTCAAGCAAGCTTCCACTCAGTCAGATACGTCTGCTAATTTTTATTTCATTCTAGTTATACCACTATGTACTGTCTTCCCATAATAGCTACACTATACAATTTTTCTTCTTTCACCAGCGGATGTGGCATATTCCCATCCAATGTCACAATGCTTCGGCGACATTCTGAATTTAGATAAAGGATCTGTATTACATAAAATAAATTAAATTATTTAAATTAAACTATATTAAAATCAATTAAAATAACTAAATTAAATTAAATCACGATGCTTCGACGACATACTGGACTCGGCCGAGACGCCCGAGTTGGGCCAAGACTAACACAACTCGTGGCCCGATATCAGACCGAAAAACGCCAATCCGGTTCCGAATTAGTCAAGTCGAAAACGGATCGGCCGATATTTTGATCCCTGTTCATTGCAGCAGCACAACGATGTTCTGAAGTCCATTTCAGGACCCTTAAGAGTTCGATTCGAGTTTCGTCTGAAACGTCAGATCCGTGACTGAATCCTAGAGCTATTGGGAAGATTTTACAGCTTTTTGGACAACGGATCTGACCTATAAAAGCCATTGATTGGAGTCACTAACTTGATATCGGTGCTTTTCAAGTACCTTTGGGTACACTCTATGCTCACTTCCTACTGTTGTGATATTTTGCATATCTCTTTTGTATATGTGGTGATTGTAAATTATATTTGTTATTCTTAATTGCTTTTATTACTGCTTGTCACTTTAGTAATTATTTTCTGCATCGTCATTTTAGGAGTTATTAAAAGTTTTTTCCGTTTGATCATATAGTGCGCGCATCTAGTGACACTTAAACGACTTGATCGAGCCAAATCTGCACAGAAAAATACACACTATTAGAATAGTGTTAAGTCCTCAATTCTACCATGTAACCTAGGGCTAATGAGTCATGATTCACAGGGAGAGACAAGGATGGAAGCAATTAAGTAAGTTTCTTTTTTAATTCACCAAAACAAGTTAAGAGTTATCTTCTCAGTTTTAAAAGAAAATAAAAATAGTTAAGGCTAATCTAAGTTAGAAGAATTTTAAAGAAGAATATGAATTTGTTGTTAAAGAAGAAAAGTAAAACGAGTTTAGAGAAAAAGAAAGAGAAAGTGTTGGTTTGAGAATTGTTAGATTAATCTAAGAAAGAAAAATAGAAAAAAGATAAAGGAAGAAGACTTACCTTTATTGTAGATTAAACATACAATGATTTAATGGGAAGTAATGTAAAACAAAGCAGTAGAAAGAAATACATTGAACGCGGTGCTTGGTTAGATCGAGCACGATGAAGAATAGTGAGAAACTTTCTTGATTATCTTCAATATAAGTTTCTTAATAAAGGATTACAACAGCATCACTCTACAATAACTCTTCCTCTCTTTTAATCATATAACTCTCTCTAACCTAAGTTATAAAGAAAATAAAAATTACATTGAAGAAAAAAGAAACACTTAAACTAAAGGCTCTATTTGGAGTGGTGCCCCTCTGCCTTCGAAGATACATGTATTTACAGAAGAAAAAGGGGATAAAGGGGAGCGTCAGGAGATAAGGAAGCAAACGCTCCCCCTAATTCAAACAGACAACCGCGAAAATACGATTTTTGCCACGGAAACATGGCCATTGGGCCAGGATCAAGGGGGCGCTTGTCCGTCCATGTGTCCTCTATCTTTTTATCCACTTAGATTTTGAATTTCAGTTTTAGATTTGACGATCTATCTCTCTATCCTCAGCAAAACTAATAGGGTCTTCTTCTAATTCTTTTTTTTTTTTATTTGGATGATATTATCTCATATGATATACTCAGTTTTCAGATAAGAAGGCCTTTAGAACCTCTGAATTTGAATCGATCCCTTTCTTTTGAACTTTTAGATTTAATTGGATAAATCTGTCAATCTCTCTCTTTTCTTTCTTAATTATCCTGCACGCCACTAGATATGAAAATACATTAATAGCAGAATTTTATTTAAATATAAATGCAGAAATATGACACATATGATGTGAAAACATGAAATGCACATGTACGATCATGACTGTTTGGATTCGTGTGATTGTCTGTATTGTATTTTCATCTTTAGATAGTGCATGCTCCTTCGTAGTGGTAGAAACTGTTCTCCTGATCAGCTATATATAGTGTAACGGTCCCAGTTATCGTAGATCCTCAATTAACATAAACATTCTTTTAAACTGATAGATTATCATAATCATCTCCAAATCTTTAGAAATTTTGGCAGCACTTCCTTTGTAAATATTGATATGCCCAAATATACAATTCTATCCAAAATAATTTCGGCCAACATCCACCTACTTATTCTCAATCCAAACATGTAAACCAAAGTCAATAACCGCCCATGCAATCATAATAATATTTCAGCTCATAACGGCCTACTTGTTCTCTAATAACAATTTGGCTTGACATCGCCTACTTATATGAAAACAAAAGAATCATATGCTCGAGAGTACTCCTCTCGGCATCTAAAGTATCCTTCTCAGCATCCACAATATAACACTAAATTATTTATAACTCTAACTCATCAAGATTTTAGCCATCTAACTTATACTATAAATAACATCAATAAGATTGTAAACATATACAATATGAAGTTTTACAACTACAATTACAACTGCAAAACTGCTCTATATAACAGAATTTTCAATGAAGCGCTTGAAATCTTAAATTGAGCTTTCGCCTTACCATAACCTAAAAATAATAATCTGTAGGAGGTGAGCTCAACAACTTAGTAAGGAGAGTAAAAAGAAGATTAAGAATATGATATACATGTCAAAATAAAAGAAAGCATGTTTTTCTTCAAATGGCGAGGCGAATATGAAATAAAGAAAGAAATAATTATATCAACCTAAACAGTCGACCCGACTATCACTATGGTTTGCCAAAATGACTTGACTCCTTCGGTCAATGACTTTACAGGTTAAATCTTTGCGTTGTGATTTACAGAGTTATGAGTTGTATCGAATACTTTATTTTAGTGACTTAGTTTATTACCAGATTCATTTCATATATACATAATCTATACACTATACACGACAGTACATCAATCACAATAAGTTAATCCAGATAGTACACATATCACAAAATATACTTAGATGTTGTATATCATATCATCATTCAAGTACTGCATAGATTAACCCTTGCACTTTCACCCATCATATAATATTTCATTATCTCTTATACTAAAGTAAAGTTTCACAGTCATGCATAAAGGACAAGCATACAACACTATTCAATTTGAATAAGCACATCTTACTTCATGACATACGACCCATCTCATACCCCGTCTTCACACCTACTAGCTCCTGTTGGCCCCTTACTTCGTTTAACATGCACAATATCATACCCCGTCTTCACACCTACCAGCTCTCGCTGGCCCCTTCCTTCATTTAACACACACAATGTCATATCCCGTCTTCACACCTACCAGCTCTTGCTGGTCCCTTCCTTCGTTACACACAAACACACACAAAGCATCAACACCGTCTTCCCCCTCCCACCGGCTCCCGCCGGCCCCTTCCTTCGCATGCATAAGAATAACACGACATGCATACATATTTCATATACATCAACTATCGAGGTAACACACACAGTGCCAGTTGTGTTATGATATACTTTTTTTTATCACCAATCATGTGATTGATGTCACACATTATCAAGTTTGTGTAACTAACAAGTATATGCACGCATTCAAACATACATACTACTTACATTTCTCATTCATTTAACGACGCATTGTTATATTCTAGATACTCGTTCTTTAGTTATAAGGTTAGTTCTTTTAACTAGTTATGATTCTTCATTCACATGTTAGATATTTGGTGCATGAAATTGACTACAATACTTATCCGCAATTAGAGTCTTAGCATGTTTTGAAAATAACAAAAGTCTACTATTCATCCAGCATAGCAACAAATAAGCAATCATTAACAAGTTATCAATTGTATATATGGTTATACGATATAAAACAAAAGTATATGTACAAGTACTGTACACACACCCACGTCCATACTTCTTAATGATGTAACTGACTACTTAACCCAATTCTTGTGTCTCATACACACACACATATGTACATATACATATATGTATATATGTACATATACCTATATGTATATGTACATATATACATATATATGCATATGTACATATATACATACACACACACACATATTCTTCGGATTAGTGTCACGCTACTCATTGATACTTTATTCAACTATCAATCTTACTAAAAATTTTATGATTCTTAACTGACGCATTAATTTATGATTATCATTCTTATACAATTATCATCATACTTCACTAGCTATATTATATTTGGAATACTAATTTAACTACACAGTTGTTATACCAATTAACTGTCTTCTCTAGTTGAAGCTTAGTTCTATCTAAATTCACCGTAGTTATATATATATATATATATATATATATATATATATATATATATATATATATATATATATATATATATATATATATATATTATATATATATATATATATATATATATATATATATATATATATATATATATCATTCAAGTGTCATACAAGGATTTGGTACCTGACATGTTAGGGATAGTTCATAGGACTCACTTTACAGTATCCATCATAGATTTGTTACATGTACATATAATCAATTTAAGTTCATGCCACCAAGAGGCAAAATTTTCAAATTTATCCTTATCACGGAGGAGCCCACAAGGTTTAAATAAGGAATCCTATACTAAAGAAAGGGAGTCATCTTTATTTATAAGCATGATATATTATACCAGAATGTTGATAGATGGATACGTGCACTAATTCCTGAAATGTAACCCAGACACCGGACCATTACCACAACCCGAAGTAGGGAGTGCCAAACTGCTTATAATTTATATGAGTAAGATCAAAGACTTAAAGAGAAGTGTTATATTAATTTTACTTTAATACAACCATAATTTTATTTTACTGCAACTGGTGATTTAGAATAAAAAAACGGAAGGAGTGCTCCAGATCATATATCTCAACTATCCGACTTGGATGGATCATATTTTGAATATCCAATTTCACAAATTAAATTCTAATTTACTACTGATCTTTATTTCAATACCTAGATCCTTTCAAGCAATTCTGATACTCGAGTAAGAAACTGCTTTCAATTAAGAGCAACCTGTGCAACTATCACACATGATTTATATATATTATAATATATATATATATATATATATATATATATATATATATATATATATATATATATATAAACCTCAAGACTATATAGAAAGACTCATGAAGTTTCAAGACGATAAAAGATAATAGATGATTTTTGATGATTGTGATGTGGGAAAATTGATTTCAAGGTTAAGTATGCTACAAAGTTTTTCCCTAATTTCTATAAAGAGGGAATGAGTTTTTCATTAGTATATCATATATCCTAATTAAGTATAAAGAACATCACTAGTGGGTCACAAAGGAACCATGTGGTTATTTATGGATCAACAAGATAAGGAAGATTTTTGCACTCTTATTTGTCAGTTGGCAAATGATGAATGTCTACTGCCATGTATAACTTATTTGCTTTGTCTATTTTCCTTCCTTCCTACAAGTATCAGTAGTGTTGGCCCAATGGCCTTCCACTCTAGTTTTGATGATGATCAACACTCATGTAGTTATGTTTACTAATATTCTTGTGTTTCTAAGTTTCAGATCATTAACAGGATATTAGGTTGGTGATTAGCTTCAACAAGATGATTAGAAGCTATTCATGATGATTCCAGTGCCAAAGCTTAAAGATCATACCTTTGCACTTGGAGAATCACGGAGTTTGGACCGAGTCTACTTGAAGATGGAGTTCCTCAAGAGAAGACTTAGGTATCCTAGTTTAGATTGTGAGTTTTAGATCCATTTGTAAAGCTTAGTATAGTTGATATGCTCAAGTGCACAAACACACACGTTTTATGTTTTGATGTGTGGTTTCATGAATAGTTTGATCAAAACAAGTTTTCAAGATTTATATGTATAGTAGATGTTTTCTATTTATACATACATGCTTAACTTATAGACAAACTTATTTTGACTATCCTATTCATGTTTTGGAAAAATCTAGTATGATAAAATACAAGTTTTGTTTATGATAAAAATACAAGAGTTGGTTTTTGGTATTTCTATCATGCATATCCTTTAAACCAAAACCTTGTTATATGCTAGATATCAAAAACATAGATATTTCATTATGATTGTGTAGTGGATCATATCCATACACACTATGCTTTAATAAGTTCAAAATATCTTGTTTTTGTACTTTGTGAAGTTATGAAAAAATAAGTTTTAGAAAAACATATTTTTAGAAAAACAGTTTTTATTGTGATTAAAACTATTTAGTGGATTTACTGTGAATTTATGGGATTTTTATTGAGTGAAAAGACCTATTTTCAAATCCCGTATCTGTGCAGGTCTGCATTGTGCCTGCCAGGCCAGTTCGGTCGACCGGACCGGTCGACCGCACCAAGTGGCCGGTCGACCGGGTCGGTCGACCGATGTGCACAGACGTGCACACTGGCTACACATTGTAGTCGGTCGACCGGACCGGTCGACCGAGTTGAGAGTTCAACTCTCAGGATGTTTCGGTCGACCGGGCCGGTCGACCGCTAGTGCCCAACGGTCACTTTTCTGACCGTTGGCGGTCGACCGGGCCGGTCGACCGACGCCTGTCAGAGCTGCCAGCTCAGCTCTAACGGCTAGTTTTCTGTTTGGCCTATATAAACTCCATCTCTTTGGGGATTTTGGCCAAGGTTTTTAAGAGAAAAATTTTTGGTTTTCTGAAGAGTTTAAAAGTGTTTTAAAAAGAAGTTTTTGGGCTTTATACTTCTAATCTTTATTGTTTTGGGTTTTTGGAAAATCAAAGAAAACTAGGTTTTGGGATTTTGATTTGATCTTGCATTTTCTATCTTTTACAAGAGACTTCCCAATTAGTTTTTCTTTGTTGCTTGTTTCCAAAAACACTTTGGTTCCACACTTGAGCTATATCATACTATCCTAAACTATTTAGGATCTTGTTTTTGTGGAAAGAGAAAAAGGAAAGAGGTTTGTGGTTGAGATATACCACTTGTTGTAAAAACCCTTGATTTCTTGAGTTGCTCCCTCTTTGGTAGAGGTGGAGAGTGTTGTATTGGGTTATTGGTTTGCTCCCTCTTAGGTAGAGGTGGAGTTTAGTTGTGAGCCTCTTCGGTAGAGGTGTGTGGATTGGTTGTTGTATTGGCTACGGGCCTAACCCTCGGTTGTGAGGAGGTTGTTGTTGAGAGAGGAGTTTGATACTCCTAGAGTTGTAAGAAATCCTCTTTGGTAGAGGTTCCCTCGGTGGGAGTTGAGATAGTGGAAATCCTACACGGTGGTGTAGGCGGGGATGTAGAGCAAGGTGCTCGAACCTCAAAACAAATCTTGGTGTTTGCGATTGCTCCATTGTCTCTCTAACTCTCTCTCTTATAATTGTGCAAAGCATCATACTCATCATCATATCATACTTGCTTGTGTTGAGCATTGATTCATTCATATCATATATTGCTTGTGTTGTGCCTTGCATTTCTTATTGTCATATCTATTATATGCTTGGCTTGATTGTGTGTATTTCATATTGCTTGGATTGCTTGTGTGTGTGTGCCTAACTTATACTCATCCAACAAGAGCTTCACATAGCACCTCAACCCATTTCAAGGGGAATCAAGGGGAGTTAGTCCAGAGCCTCGCAAGGGGAATTCAGCTACACTTGTTGTATTGTATTAGTTTGTGCATAATTTGCATTAGCTTCCGCATTTAGCGCACTTAGTTTGCATTTAGTTTATTAGATTAGCACTTACACCTATTCACCCCCCCTCTAGGTGTTTTTCAATTGGTATCAGAGCTAGTGCTCCTGATACTTAGGCTTAACATCCTAGGAGTGAGATCCATTTGCTTGCTAATCTTATTTGCAATTGTTTGCTTGTTTGCACACATATAGTTTACCATGGACTTCATGACCCCACCTAGCTATGATCCTTCCAACATTGATGTTTGGAAGTATAGGATGTCCATGTACCTAAAGACCCTAGGTTTGCATGTCTTCCTTGCCGCCACCAAGAGATGTTATCTTGGTGATGGTAATCATATAGGGGCCAATGCACAAGCCCTAGAGGCCATTAGAAGCACTCTTCCTAAAGATTATCTCTTATGTGTTTCTAACTTTGATTCCGCCTTTGCAGTGTGGAACAAATTGACAACAACCACCACCTCCAAGCTTCAAGTGCCAAATCAACCGGAGGAATTTAGTGGAGAATCCGATTCTCAATGCTTCATGGTCCAAGGGAATGACTCCCTTGAGGTACATTCGGAACCCCACTATGATAGTGATGATTGTTCTAGTTCTTCAAATGATTATGTTGATCCCCATGCCTTAAATGAAGAACTATCTATTGTGTGTGAAAAGTTAATAGAAAAATATAACGTGTTGAAAAAGAAAAGTCTAGATATTGAAAAAGAAAATAAGTGTTTGCATTCTAGACTTGATTGTGTTTTGCAAGAGAAAGTTGAGGCCTTTAATGAAAGGGATTCATTGAGATCTCAATTAGAACTTGCACTTAAGGAAAATAAAGTTTTAAAATCTAAAAATGATTGCCATGTTCTTTTGAAGAAAAATGAAATTTGTCTTCTAAAGTTGATTTTGTTTTAAAAGAGAATGTTGTTTTGAAAAACAAAATCATTTCTATTTCAAATGAGTTGAATGTTTGTTTAGATAAGAATATTGTTTTGCAAAATAAAATTGATGCACATGTTTGCCATGCTAGTGTAGCTTCTTCATCTAGTCTACCTAATGCATGTACCTCTTCTTCTAAAATTATTGATGATATTTGTATGTTAAAGAAGAGAGTAGATTGTTTGGGCTCCACTATGAGCCAATGTGCCATGAACCACTCACGATTGGAAACCTTGGTTCGAAAGAAACAAGTTCCATCCTTTATGCATGCACACCCATCACGGCATACACATGCTTCACACGGACACCATCAACACAAGTATGCTCATGTGTACACGTGTACACATTGTGGCCGAAAAGGCCATCTTGCTAAATTTTGCTATGATCGTTTACATGTTGAAAATTTAGCCAAGAAATTTGTTTGGGTTAGAGAAGGTACTAACCCCCATGGACCCAAGAAGATATGGGTACCAAAGACCACCCCTCCTGTTTTTAATGTAGGTGTGGGCTCTCACATGACGTGAGAGTGATGACACCTTGGAGTGGATGCGTTCCGGACTTCATGGAAATCAAATTGGATGCATCACTTTCAAGGGAAGATTTGGTGGAGATGACCACCATGTTTTGAAGACAAGGAGAGTTGCTTCTTCGGTTTTGATAACAATCCTTTACTCCCATTTGTTGTTTACATGCTTTTCATGTTTTAATGTTTATAGCATATTTTTATTGTCTATGGATTAGTATGTAAATGCCATGTTTATTAGATCCTTGACATACATGTATAGTATTTGAGATACACATGCTTATATGATCCCTTACTTAGTGTTCTCACTTATGTTTAAGCTATAATGTACATCATGAATCTAATACATGTGAATTTACATAGTAATCATGTTTTAGTTTTATCATGATGACTTTTATATTTTTTTGATGCTTCATGTTTTGAATATATGTTTAGATGTTTGTTTTCATTAAGACTAGTTATATACTTGTACATAGAGTGGGCTACAAATAAATCTATATATGTTGAGCTTGATTGCTTATTTGAACCCATTAGATGTGCTAGTATAGTCTAGTTTTGATGATTCATACATTTCAAACATGTATTCCATTTTTGGATTTGTTTTATGAGTTTTCACTTCATGTATATGTGTATTATTGTCAAACTTTAAGATATACATGTATACCCTTTGAGTCATTTGCCTTTCATGCAAATCTATATATGGACTCAATTGTGTTTAGGGATATGTATGTATACTTCATGTTTGACAATTCATACATATACCTTGAAATGAAATTTGTTGTGATGAAATTTAGTTTTTCATGTTTCATGTATTTATGTTTAACTTCATGTATATGTCTATCTAGTTCAAACTAATCTTATACATATACATCTTTTTGAGCCACGTGCCTTCATGAATATACATTTAGTGGACTCGTTGAGTTTTGGATATGTATGTATATTTTAGCTTGTATTAGACATACATATGCCTTGAAGATTAAATAAGGAGTTTTATATGATTTTTCATGTTTTTGATGGAATTATGTTTTAAGGAATAATTGAGCTTAATGAAATATTTTTCATGATTATGATCTTCACATATTCTTTGTACACTCATATCTATTGCTCATGTTTTGTTTCTCATGAGTTATGCTTTATTGGTTAGAGTGATGATTATCATGTGAATTTCAATTTTGTTTTATTCCTTACTTGAAGGATTTCGTGCTAGTTAACAAGTTTTTCATTTAACTAGTTGCGGTGTTCTTCATTTTGGTAGTGATTTTTAAACAAAACTACATTTTCAAATCTATCTTTGAAAACCCCTACCTTCCAAGGGCGGTAGGATGGGAGATCATGTTCATGTATGCCCTAAATTGAAAATCTTTAAAACTTGAATTATGATTGGGTGGTAGAGAATATGATGTATACACTTGAACTTATTGTTATTTCAATTGGTATCATTTTGATCTTCTTGTATACTCATATATGTTTTGTATGTATGTATGCTTTAAATTTCAAGTATATCAATTTCTATTGGTATCTATCTTTCATACATATATATGTTTGTGTTTATGCTAGTGCTTGAGTTTCAATTTTGTTTAAATTGATTACTTTTAAATTGTTATCAAGACTATGCATGTCTTTAGTTTATTTTTCATAAAGGGGGAGAAAATGAGTATTTCATATTTTGTCTTTCAATTGGTATTTGTACTCCCACACTTTATGATTAAAAGTTGTTTATATGTTTTAAAATGAACAATTCTTACAATTGGTATCAATATTTCTATGTAAAATCTTTTCAATTGGTAAAATATATTCTTACAATTGGTATCAAAATTTGTGTTTAGACATTCAAAATTTGTTATGTTGTTTTACAATTGGTAATTTGTTATGTTTAATTACAATTGGTGTTTTCAAAATTTTGTTTAAAGTAAATATTCAAAGTTTTGATTTGTATTTCCTATATGCAAGGAGAGCTTAACATCTCTCTTACATATAGATTCATGTTGAGTATATTATAAATTGAGGAGCTTGACAACTCTTCTTTATATGATATACGTGTGTAGGGGGAGCTTCACATCTCCTCTTATGCATTACATAATATGTGTTATGTGAATTGGGGCTTGTCATCCCTTCTTCATGTAATGCATATGTGTAGGGAAGCTAACTTAGCGTCTTCCTCTTCATGAATGTATATAGCATATAACATATATTGATTCTTATTTATTGGTATCAAGATGCTTCATTGACATATTTTTAATTGATATCATGTTTGTAGTCACCCCTTATTGATTTTGTTTTTTTGTCTTTAGACAAAAAGGGGGAGAACATTGTCTTTTATTGTTTTGTTTGACATAAAGGGGAAGAAAGATTTTACCCCTCGTTTTATTTATGGTTTTGATTACCCTTTGTTGATGATTGACAAAAAGGGGGAGAAAGATTTATGAAGTTTTATATGCATGCTTATGTTTATGCATATATTATGTTTTAATCTCAAGAATATTAAGTTTAATCGTTTTATAGAATTTGCTTTGTAATTGGTATCTAGAGGTTATTTTGTTTTGAATATTCTATTTGATATCTAGAACCATTTATTGTTTATGCATACGCATGTTTCATGTTTAATATTCATTGCATATATTTATTGTTTATCCCTATGCATGAGTTAAGGGGGAGCTTATTTGAAGCTTAACTTTAATCCATGCATATATAACTCCATGAGTTTTGTCATCATCAAAAGGGGGAGATTGTTGGCCCAATGGCCTTCCACTCTAGTTTTGATGATGATCAACACTCATGTAGTTATGTTTACTAATATTCTTGTGTTTCTAAGTTTCAGATCATTAACAGGATATTAGGTTGGTGATTAGCTTCAACAAGATGATTAGAAGCTATTCATGATGATTCCGGTGCCAAAGCTTAAAGATCATACCTTTGCACTTGGAGAATCACGGAGTTTGGACCGAGTCTACTTGAAGATGGAGTTCCTCAAGAGAAGACTTAGGTATCCTAGTTTAGATTGTGAGTTTTAGATCCATTTGTAAAGCTTAGTATAGTTGATATGCTCAAGTGCACAAACACACACGTTTTATGTTTTGATGTGTGGTTTCATGAATAGTTTGATCAAAACAAGTTTTCAAGATTTATATGTATAGTAGATGTTTTCTATTTATACATACATGCTTAACTTATAGACAAACTTATTTTGACTATCCTATTCATGTTTTGAAAAAATCTAGTATGATAAAATACAAGTTTTGTTTATGATAAAAATACAAGAGTTGGTTTTTGGTATTTCTATCATGCATATCCTTTAAACCAAACCTTGTTATATGCTAGATATCAAAAACATAGATATTTCATTATGATTGTGTAGTGGATCATATCCATACACACTATGCTTTAATAAGTTCAAAATATCTTGTTTTTGTACTTTGTGAAGTTATGGAAAAATAAGTTTTAGAAAAACATATTTTTAGAAAAACAGTTTTTATTGTGATTAAAACTATTTAGTGGATTTACTGTGAATTTATGGGATTTTTATTGAGTGAAAAGACCTATTTTCAAATCCCGTATCTGTGCAGTTCTGCATTGTGCCTGCCAGGCCAGTTCGGTCGACCGGACCGGTCGACCGCACCAAGTGGCCGGTCGACCGGGTCGGTCGACCGATGTGCACAGACGTGCACACTGGCTACACATTGTAGTCGGTCGACCGGACCGGTCGACCGAGTTGAGAGTTCAACTCTCAGGATGTTTCGGTCGACCGGGCCGGTCGACCGCTAGTGCCCAACGGTCACTTTTCTGACCGTTGGCGGTCGACCGGGCCGGTCGACCGACGCCTGTCAGAGCTGCCAGCTCAGCTCTAACGGCTAGTTTTCTGTTTGGCCTATATAAACTCCATCTCTTTGGGGATTTTGGCCAAGGTTTTTAAGAGAAAAATTTCTGGTTTTCTGAAGAGTTTAAAAGTGTTTTAAAAAGAAGTTTTTGGGCTTTATACTTCTAATCTTTATTGTTTTGGGTTTTTGAAAAATCAAAGAAAACTAGGTTTTGGGATTTTGATTTGATCTTGCATTTTCTATCTTTTACAAGAGACTTCCCAATTAGTTTTTCTTTGTTGCTTGTTTCCAAAAACACTTTGGTTCCACACTTGAGCTATATCATACTATCCTAAACTATTTAGGATCTTGTTTTTGTGGAAAGAGAAAAAGGAAAGAGGTTTGTGGTTGAGATATACCACTTGTTGTAAAAACCCTTGATTTCTTGAGTTGCTCCCTCTTTGGTAGAGGTGGAGAGTGTTGTATTGGGTTATTAGTTTGCTTCCTCTTAGGTAGAGGTGGAGTTTGGTTGTGAGCCTCTTCGGTAGAGGTGTGTGGATTGGTTGTTGTATTGGCTACGGGCCTAACCCCTCGGTTGTGAGGAGGTTGTTGTTGAGAGAGGAGTTTGGTACTCCTAGAGTTGTAAGAAATCCTCTTTGGTAGAGGTTCCCTCGGTGGGAGTTGAGATAGTGGAAATCCTACACGGTGGTGTAGGCGGGGATGTAGAGCAAGGTGCTCGAACCTCAAAACAAATCTTGGTGTTTGCGATTGCTCCATTGTCTCTCTAACTCTCTCTCTCTTATAATTGTGCAAAGCATCATACTCATCATCATATCATACTTGCTTGTGTTGAGCATTGATTCATTCATATCATATATTGCTTGTGTTGTGCCTTGCATTTCTTATTGTCATATCTATTATATGCTTGGCTTGATTGTGTGTATTTCATATTTGCTGGATTGCTTGTGTGTGTGTGTGCCTAACTTATACTCATCCAACAAGAGCTTCACATAGCACCTCAACCCATTACAAGGGGAATCAAGGGGAGTTAGTCCAGAGCCTCGCAAGGGGAATTCGGCTACACTTGTTGTATTGTATTAGTTTGTGCATAATTTGCATTAGCTTCCGCATTTAGCGCACTTAGTTTGCATTTAGTTTATTAGATTAGCACTTACACCTA
>JAVJIF010020332.1:0-62860 GCA_038442645.1 Agave tequilana | reverse complement strand
GGACAGAACTCTCCCTCCAACGCACCGCCGTCATCAAGGAAGGGCAATGCATCACGTACCAAGCCATGAGGTACGTGTAAGGCAGCTCGAACCCGAGGGTTGGGACGCTTCACCGTCGGATTCCCCTCTGAGTCAACATTGATTGGTCACAAATGTTGCATATTTAGAAACATTTCCATACTTATTTAGAATAAAAGCCTGCATTATCCTAATTAATTGCTTAATTTATTGCAGGCCCAATCCTTGAAGAGATGACGTGAAATGAGCCCAAAAGCCACCAGAATTCTGAATTAAATCGGAATTAATTCGCACATACTAAATCAGGGCAAAATCAAGAGGTTGAAACCGGTTGAGAAGAATCCTCTCAGAATCGATCGGTTAAAGCCAAGAATCCAAGGCCATTTCGTCAGAATCCAGAACTCAAAACGAAGAAAAAACCAACTGAAGATAAAAAGCAGGAAATCGAACCGGGGAGACCCACCAACAGGGTGTGGCCACCTGGCACACCCTTGCCGCAAAAACGCGGCAAAGGCGCGTTTTTTTGCGGCATTGTTGGGGAGTTAGGGAAGCGTGAACTTCCCCGACCTCCCCGGGATCTTATGGTTAGGGTTTTGGTCTATAAAAGGGCAATTGTTGTGCTGAAATGGGAGGCGAATGCCAGATTAGGATTTTTTAGACTAGTTTTTCCATTTTGTAGTTTAGTTTTATGTAACTTGTAGTTAGCTTAGGGTAGATGATGATTCATGTAAGTAAGAGAGAGAGGCTGATGTTGAGAGTGACACCGATGTACTCCTCCTCCTTCTTTCATTGTCTCAGTAAGCAATAAAGGTAAATTTCATTTATGTTCGTTTCTTTACTTCCTTTTCTTCGCTTTGCTTTTCGTTTTCCTCTTCTACTTCACCTTGGTTGTATGTGTTGAGTCTACAAGTGAACTCCAAAAGCAAGTACACGATGTACGTGAGAGCCAGCGATAGTTCATGAAAAGCGTTCTCCTCTTCCAAGCTCGCATCACTTCGTTTTTCTTATGCTTGACGATATAATGTGCCCGGGGACCGAGCTCGAGTTTATGATCTATGCGTTGAACGCCTCCGAAGCAAAAAGGTAGTAGAACTTGCAAAAAGGTTTCCAAGTAAGTCATCATCAACCTAGGTAAGTATCCCTTCCTTTTCTTTCCTTTCCTTTCTTTTCTTTCTTTAGTATAGATCACCAACAACTTCTCCCAAATCATTTTCATTCTTCTCACTTCATTGTATATAGTCGCTTTCATCGTTTTCTGATTTCCACCTTCTTCACCCTTCGCTTTCTTCTTAACTTTAACCTTTAACTTTCTTTCTCTTTTCTTAACTTTAAAATAGAGAAGAACACTCGTTTAATTTTTATAACGATTTCAATAAAACTGTAAACGTCCATCGCAAACCCTCCTTGTGGATCACGACCCGCATTAGCCACTTGCTATAGCGGAAGTATGAGCACTTGCACGTTTTTATTATAAGATCTGAAAATTCGTATTTTTTTGGCAGGTTTAGCCTCAATAAATTTTGGCGCCGTTGCCGGGGAGGGTAAAACAGTTTTTATTGAAATCGAATTTTTGTTGCAAATCTTTTAGAACTAAACGATTTTTCTTCTCTGTTGCAGGTTATAGGTTGAAGAAAACAGGAACTTTGCATTGCACATGACATATAAGTGGACCTGGGCCTCTGCTCTCGAAAGCAGAGACCAGGATCCCTCCAAATTGCGCAAAATCCTGGCTTTTGCCGCAAATTTGCGGCAATAAGGAGTGAACTACTAATCATTTTTCTGCAGGGTCTCTGATTCTGCAAAATACTTCTGCTGCATTACTTAATTCCCTGTAATATTCACCCTATACCTGCTTAATAAAGTCAACAGTAAAAAATTGGTTGTAATCGTTAAAAGTTGATTAGACATTTGCATTTCTAAGCACGGTCTTTTCAATTCATTTACTTTTACTGTGAAGAGTGCTGGATGGAGGCAAGGTACGTTTGCATTGCATGTAGACTAGGAATCAACTCTTGCTTGATTTTATGCTTTGAGTGTATCCTAGTTATATTTCTTGTACACTTGCACAATTCAATTTAAGGGCATACCCGTAAATAAGATAGGTGGGGATTTTATCACCCTTTCCTTAGCCCGCAAATCATTTTCCCAAGCACTCACTAACCAAGCCTAATTTAATAAAAAGTAGACGTGGCCTAGGGACATCTCGGACTCATTTAGGAGATTATCCTAAGGGGAAAAATGTTGGAATTTAACTCCTGCAAAATCAGTGTCTAGGAAAGGGATTGAGGGCCGAAAGCCCGAAGGTTGGTGGTTATTAATTAAGGAACGTCTTTGACGGAAAACCTCCCACCAACCTTGCCCTGACCTGGCTAATTAGCTTGTGGTTAAAGTCTACATTAGACCTCCCGTGGACAGTCTAACCAGTTAGGAGTCGTCTAGGTCCTAAGGCTACCCTAACTTAGGTGAGAATTTTTTCTTTCTTGTTTGTTTATTTGTTTGTTTTTCTTTCTTTTTGTTTGTATTCCATTGTGTGATATGGCTTATAATAATAATTTTTCAACTATAATAATAATCCATATTACACATCAAACTCTTTTTCGGATATTACCAACCCGGCATATCATGACTTTAACAACCTAGTGTGCCAGATTGGTCTTATCCGAATCAATATGACCCATACCCCCATCTAATAACTATAATTTCCATAATGATTTCAACTCTTCACCGAGTCAGTGGGGATTCACCTCCCCCGAGCATAATTTCCAACCACCTTGCCCTCCTTCTCCACCCAGTCCACATTATGTTCAAGATTCATACTCAGTTCCACCCGTCCAAAATAGGAAACCATCAATTTTGGAACGGAGTATGCGTGAGTCCAAATACAAATCCCAAAATCTGATGGACTCACAATTTCAATACCACTTCCAGACAACTCTTCATCTTTTCATCAAAACAATGAACCCATCAATTATGAAAAGATGCTAGAAGCCATGACTCATGCTCAAAATTCTAGAAATCGTGACATAGATATGATGGTCGAATCTCTACGTTCCCACCGTCCTGATGTCACTTACCATTCTGTTAGAGCCAAAGAGTCATGTTGTTTTGGAAATCAAGATTCTATTTCAGAACAACCATTTGAACTTACCCAAACTCCAAATTTGAAAAAGATATTGATAGTTTGGCTAGTTTTCCTTTCCCTGAATAGAACTTGAAAATGATTATGATCCTGAACCCCAACTTAGTGATTCAATTCCATTTCCTGATTCGATTATGACTCCGGTATCTTCACCTGATTTCGATCTTTCCCCGAGTCAACATTGGATCCTGTACCAATCCATAATGAAATTGAATCACCCATCTGTGAGGATCATATTGAACTTGACCAATTATACACTCTTGAAGATCCTATTGATAAATTGGCAAGTTCTCAATTTTTTGATATTGAAGTCAATGAGATATGTGACCTAGATTCTCATATCTGTGATCCAGTTCAACTTTCTGAATCAATCTTGACTCCTGTTGTGTTACCAAACTTGAGTAATGTTTTAGAGTCAGTTTGATTCCTCCACCTATCATTCATGAACTGGAATCACCACATTAAGTCACATTCCATTATTAGAAAATACATGTGGACTGGAGTTTCAATTTCTTGACTTGGACCCAATTTCTGAACCTATTTCGACTCCTGAACCTTTACTTGACTTAAGTCACCTTCCTGAGTCGGTATTAGTTCCTGTCCTTCCTGAGTCCAAGTCAACTGTCCTATCATTTCATACTCCATTCTGGGACGAGGTGGTTGACAAATTTGACTCCGAAATTAGTTATGGAATATGGAATTAGATGGGGTCAAATATTTAATAAAAATCCTTAAGGATTTATCTTTTTAGTGGGTCATATTAAAGATAGTGCTGGTGGGTTCCTCCGAGACCCCAAGAAAAGTTGATTGGGCCGCGTTTCGTGGACCAATCAGACCACCACCGGAACCACCACCTTAAGGTAACATTTTCCTTCCCTTTCGTCTTTGTCATGCATCTATGCATTAATTCATACATTGAGGACAATGCATGAGATAGGTGTGGGGGAGGGTCTAACATAACTTTTCTTTTTTTTTTCTTTAAAAAAAAACAAAAAAAAATTAACATTTTTCTTTACTTTTAAAAACTTTTTGAAAAAATAGAAAAAATATTTTGACTTATTTTTGTAAGAAATTAAGTTAATTTTAAGGAATAGGAAATCCAAATTATGATTTCTTATACTTGGTCAAAAGAAGATTATTTGTTTGATTTTTAGAGTAGGAAGATAATTTGTCAAAGTAATTTGGTCTTGATCTTTACCTGGATGAAATATGCATACTTCATACACTTACACACTTAGGGTTCAAAAACAATGATTCTTATGCCTTATAAAAATATATATAAAAAAAAATAAGTCTAATTATTGATTAGCTAGGTGCTTTGGCCTAAGCAAGCCTTAGTATTTATGCGAAAAGACAATTAGATAAGTTTGAAAAAAAAAATGAATAAGTCTAATTATTGATTAGCTAGGTGCTTTGGCCTAAGCAAGCCTTAGTATTTATGCGAAAGATGATTAGATCCTCTGATTAAGCTGGGTATTTGTGCCTAATAAAGCATAAGTATTCACGCCTAAAGGGATTCATATAATAAAATCTTAGTTTTGTGGCCTTGTTTGCTCGAGTCCTTAAGTCCTTGGGGGTGTTTCTCACCTGGTGCCCTAAGACCGTTTGGTTTGGGAGTCATCGATTAGAGGCTCGTTACATGGGCAGATTAGAAAGCCTAATAGAACTAAGGAATAATACCACAAAAAAAAAAAGTAAAAGTATATATATAAATAAGTAAGGCATAAGAGTTAGAGTTAATGAACCCTTAGTCAAAATTTTCACAGTCACAAGGTGCATATGACTTAGGGTAAAGTAATAGACTAGATGAGAAGTACAATTTGACTCCTTACTTTAATTGATAACAAATTTTTGAATAGAGACTAAGTTTAGGAAGGAAAAATCAGTTTTCCTATAACTTATAGATTGCTTAGATCTTACAATCATATTTCAAATATTTTTCTCTTTCAAAATGCTTTTCGAAAATACTAACTCTTTATTTCTCTTTCTTTATGGATTTTGTGGGTGCAATCCGCTGAAAACCCTCACGAGACAAAACTCGTCCTCTAGGGGAAACCTAGAGTTTAACGGCTTGTTGCACATGCTCAGTGCAATCGCGTGACCTGCGAAAGTGGTCTAATAATCCTTAGTATAGTTTAGTTGTTTTGCTCGAGGACGAGCAAAAGATAGGTATGCGGGTGTGATTGGTCACAAATGTTGCATATTTAGAAACATATTTCCATACTTATTTTAGAATAAAAGCCTGCATTATCCTAATTAATTGCTAATTTATTTGCAGGCCCAATCCTTGAAGAGATGACGTGAAATGAGCCCAAAAGCCTACCAGAATTCTGAATTAAATCAGAATTAATTCGCACATACTAAATCAGGGCAAAATCAAGAGGTTGAACCGGTTGAGAAGAATCCTCTCAGAATCGATCGGTTAAAGCCAAGAATCCAAGCCCATTTCGTCAGAATCCAGGACTCAAACGAACAAACCAACTGAAGATAAAAGCAGGAAATCGAACCGGGAGACCCACCAACAGGGTGTGGCCACCTGGCCACACCCTTGCCGCAAAAACGCAGCAAAGGCCGCGTTTTTGCGGCATTGTTGGGGAGTTAGGGGAAGCGTGAACTTCCCCGACCTCCCCGGGATCTTATGGTTAGGGTTTTTGGTCTATAAAAGGGCAATTGTTGTGCTGAAATGGGAGGCGAATGCAGATTAGGATTTTTAGACTAGTTTTTCCATTTTGTAGTTTAGTTTTATGTAACTTGTATGTAGCTTAGGGTAGATGATGATTCATGTAAGTAAGAGAGAGAGGCTGATGTTGAGAGTGACACCGATGTACTCCTCCTCCTTTCTTTCATTGTCTCAGTAAGCAATAAAGGTAAACTTTCATTTATGTTCGTTTCTTTACTTTCCTTTTATTTCGCTTGCTTTTCGTTTTCCTCTTCTACTTCCTTGGTTGTATGTGTTGAGTCTACAAGTGAACTCCAAAGCAAGTACACCGATGCTACGTGAGAGCCAGCGATAGTTCATGAAAGCGTTCTCCTCTTCCATGCTCGCATCACTTCGTTCTTCTTATGCTTGACGATATAATGTGTCGGGGACCAAGCTCGAGTTTATGATCTATGCGTTGAACGCCTCCGAAGCAAAAAGGTAGAACTTGCAAAAAGGTTTCCGTAAGTCATCATCAACCTAGGTAAGTATCCCTTCCTTTTCTTTCCTTTCCTTTCTTTTCTTTCTTTAGTATAGATCACCAACACTTCTCCCAAATCGTTTTCATTCTTCTCACTTCATTGTATATAGTCGGTTTTCATCGTTTTCTGATTTCCACCTTCTTCACCCTTCGCTTTCTTCTTAACTTTAACCTTTAACTTTCTTTTTCTTTTTCTTAACTTTAAAAATAGAGAAGAACACTCGTTTGGTTTTTATAATGATTTCAATAAAATGTAAACGCTTCCATCGCAAACCCTCCTTGTGGATCACGACCCGCATTAGCCACTTGCTATAGCGGAAGTATTGAGCACTTGCACGTTTTTATTATAAGATCTGAAAATTCGTATTTTTTGGCAGGTTTAGCCTCAATCAAACATACAGCTTTCCCTCGGAGTCTGTAGTTTTCGGTGGCTCGCAGAAATTCTTAGCTAGCGCCCGCAGCCCGCTCTGAATACCAGCCGCCACGGCCGAGAGAAGGGCTATGGGTTGCCATGAGCCAGAAGCACCGCCGGGTACACCACGTCAGCAACAATAACTTCATGTGGCAGCGTGGGCACAACACAACGCTTCAGCCACAGCATCAGAAAGCCTGCCAACAGTGCCCGATCAATGATAGGGGTCCGGGTTTGATGGTGAAAGCTTTCAAAAACCAAGTCAGGGTCGAAACCGTCCTCGTTCGACTCCGTGGTGTAGAAACTGTCAGAAGCCTGGTCGATCCTGTCTTCAATCTCCCTATCGGAGCTGGGAGCCAATCGGGTTATCAGATGGTCTTTGGTGTTGACGTTGTTGAACAAGTAACTGGCCCAAGACAGTTGCTTGACTCCCTGCGACCGCCATTTGGTTATCTGGCCGCAAATGTGGAAGTGACATAGCACTTCCCAGTAGGTCTCATATATTAGGGGATACTCCTCCTTCAAAAGGTGAAGCTCCACAGTGGTCGGGACATATTCCTCATAGGGAATGTCCCCTGTTGCCAATCCTAAGACTTCATGCAGCTCGTGCAGAGCGAGGCCCATCTCCCCGACCGGAGTGAAGAACGTCCCCGTCAAAGAATTATAACGCTCTAGAACCCCGAAGAAGTTCTGAGAGCTTTGAGGGATCCCCCACTGCACGGCCCTGACTGCCGAGTACAGTCCCACACGCTTTAGCAGATCCCCGAGCTCGGTAAGGACAAAGCCGACCATCCTGCCCCACCAATAGTTCTCCGTGGAATGGACCCACCCGGGCGCACGAACCCAACCGGATAATCACCCTCCGCTTCCATGAATGCGTTGAGGAAGGTAGTGCCAAGTTGTGATATCTCTCAGCCGGAACCTCAGACTTGCGCGACCCAGGGAAAAGGCCGATAACCGACCTGTCATGGCTATCATGACGGTGTACTTATGGGAGCCCAAATCACCGAGAGTAATCTCAGGGACATATCGAGAAAGGTCACATTCCATCTTCCGAGGGATGGACATGTGCTGGAAATAGGACAGCGGGAACATCCTCTCCATGTCCGGAAGAAAGAATCTTCCACCCCTTATTTGACGGAGCCATTTGTAAGTTCCGTCATACACGCGATAGCCGCCATCGTGGATACGATCTCCGAAGAAGAAGGCAGGCTTCTCCAGCTTGATGCCAGCATCCGTTGTGAATGCCGCATCGGTCATAAGCACCCGAAGAGTCCTCATGTCAACATTCAAGAGCCTCTCCTCACGAGCCTGCGACTGGTCAGCAGTCACAGGAACAGTCCTTTGTAGCACAAAGGTCAAGTCCCGGTCAGCACCACCTACATGTCCAAAGTGGCGCGTCTTGGCGAGTGAAGTAGTAAGGTGTGGCGCTGCAAAAAAGAAAAGGACACTTAGTTAGATACTTTATCAAAAGTAAGAAAAAAATGCTAAGTGTTCATAACCCAGACGCAGAGAAGAGACACTGGACGCAGGAATTATCAAATCCGCGTCCAGACCTGCGCATCCACGTCCAAACGCAGAGAAGAGACACTGGACGCACGAATTATCAAATCCGCGTCCAGACCTGCGAATCCACGTCCAAACGCAGAGGAGATACTGGACGCAGGAATTATCAAATCCGCGTCCAGACCTGCAAGATCCGCGTTTTGCAAACCAAGACTTATGAGATTCAAGTACTTGGACTCAGGCGCCAGACCGTAAGAACCAGCACCTGATGTTGCAGAACGCAAGGATCAAAGTCCGCGTTTAAACCCTTCACAATTAGAAATATTCTAAGTGAAGGGTCCAAAAGGCAGGACCTAATGGCACCGGGTCATCAAACCGCGCCTCGGTTATCACCCAAAGACTGCGTCTGGGAATCAAACACGATTTAAATTTGTGTGTTAAGGGTTCTTAAGGGTTCTTTGAACTTCCTTTAATGGCGAAATTCACGCCTAAAAGGCATTTTACATTGGAGACCTTAGAGAACAACATCCTGCGCAGAGGAGGAGCTGCCCCTCCGGGCCTCGGCGACGGTCGCCTTTGATGAAGAAGCAGTCGGCTTTGGTCTTGGGTGCCATTGCTAATTCAATCGAGAGTTAAACAGATGAACAGAAGGGAAAATTCTCTTTCTTAATTTTATCAGCGAGTGCGTTCGGAGAAGAAGAGGAATCTTCCCAACTGTGGCCTTTTATAGGCACAAGGATTCGCGAAGATACGCAGCGTATGGCCCGATGAATTCTGCGGCGAATCTCTGTTCGACGCGTGGAACAAAATCACTTTAACGCACAGAGAAGATCATGCGCCACGACTCTGCAGCGAATCGTCGCTCGACACGTGGCACGGATCATTTAATGAGCTAGGAAATCCGCGCGCCAAAAGGTGAAATCCCGTCGGTTCCCCAGGCCAACTGGCAGCGCAATCATGACGTGGCACGGACTCGCACCCGACGGCCATGTCTCTTCGATGGATATGCCCCGTCAGCATCGCCATAAATGCGCCCAGACAATCGCGTCTATATTCAAAAGATGCGTCTCTCCGAAGTTCGCGTCTTCAGCTGAACATCGCGTCTGCCTTATGAAGATCAGTCGCGTTTCCATTGCCAAAAGGTCGCGTCTCGTTAAGAAGTCGCGTCTTTAAAGCAGTCTCATCTCTGCTTTTCAAAAAGGAACCCGCGTTCAGTCCCTGCTTCTGCGAATCAGTTCAACAGTACACTGGCACAAGCAGAAGACCAAACCACTCCTGGCTTAAAGCGCACCCGTGACAGACTTAAAGCAAACGGGGAGGTTTAGACTGTGTATCTAGACACTCAACATGATCAACTCCGGTGGCTTCAAAGAGTTCAACAGTACACTCACGAAGACCAACTCCAGAATAGATCAAACCCGGAGCATTAACAGTCTAGTCATGAAGGCAAATGCAGCTAGAATCCAAAGTATTTCGAAATCCGTCCAGTTAACTGCGGAATATCAAAAAACTTTGGAGGGGGTTCTGTAGGCTGTCTAAAAATCACCAAGACAAGCCACCAAAACACAGACATCCAAGATCCAGACGCAAGGCTAAATGTGACAATCAAGACGCGAGAGTCCAAACCCGCGTCTCAGCATTAAGGCACGTGGGCCCGACACCCGCATCTCAGCCTCAAGACGCGAGGGTCCGAAACCGCGTCTCAGAACCAAGCGCGTAGGCTCAAAACCCGCGTCTCAACCTCAAGACGCGAGGGTCCAAACCCGCGTCTCAACCTCAAGACGCGAGGGTCCAAACCCGCGTCTCAACCTCAAGGCGCTAGGGTCCAGACCCGCATCTCGGTTACAACCACCCCGATTATGGCGCCATTCACCGCCCATGTAGCGGGGAAGTTGGCTCTCATCGTGGAGTATTTTTAGGGGACACGTTCACCCCTACATCCTATATAAATAGCCCAGTTGCTATAGAGGGGGGAGAGCATCAGAAGAAATCGAAGGGCATCAATAGACATAAAGAGACCGAGAGATATCAACAGGCGCGACACATACAGAGAGAGAGAGAGCTCGACTCTTCAAGCTAACTTGCTGCGTACAAGTTACTCTTCGCCTACCTTCTCTTTTAGAGTTTTGGTAGACGGGGCTGAGTTACTCCTTCTACTGCCAAGGAGAAGATCCCTTGACGGTCCAGACGGTCATCTGGTCAACGGAGAACAAGATTCACTCTCCACCGCCACACGAAGAACCCGACACTAAACAAAGGGGGATTCAAGCTTCAACATCCTCCCTCCCTTGTAACCGGAAGATTAGTCTGTTGTAATTTTTCATCTGATTCAAGGAAATTTTACACCTCCTCTTTTCTGTGTCCAACAACTATCGACCTGGTTCTGAAGGGCTCAACTATGCCATTCTCAAGGTTAAAGGGGGTCCTCTCCCGTGATATTGAGAGTATTCGGGACTTTGAGGGGTATCACCAGGCCACTGCTTTGGAGCTCCTGGTGGATGAATTTGAGAAGGATGCGGAGGAATGGCGCCGCCTCCACCGTTCGAACCCGAAGTCTTTAGTTGATGACCGGCTCGCGCTTCTCATTGCTCAAAAGCACGAGACCCGGCTTGCCGCTCAAGAGGCTGCTAAGGCTATCTCTTCTGACTTGGAATCCTTGGAGACAAGGCAAGCGGAGGTTGGAAGTGCAATTGACGCCTCCACTAGTGCTCTTCTCGGCGCTGAGGATAAGATTGCGAAGGCTGAGGAGATGATCAGGAAAGCAAATCTCCTCTTATCCAAGGCCATACCGGTGCGTCTTGAGGAAACTGCGCGGCTTGAAGAGCTCAAAGCTCAGAGTGAGGAGCTTGCGCGGCAGGGGTTGTCACAGAGGACAACTTTAGCGGAGGCCGAAGCTCGTCTGGCTCAGGCGGAAGATTTCAATGAGGCTGAGCTGAGGTCACAAGCACTTGCCCAGGCTGCTGATGACAGGAAGACGAGGCTAAAACGCCCTCGGAGAGCAGCTCAGATCGTACAGTGTACGCTTGTAACTCCATGTACTTTATCCTCTTGAAATGAATGAAAATTCTTTCTTCTTTTGTCGTATCTTCAATCTTGTTCTTCTTTTTGGATTGCGATTCCGAATTGTAGTGCAATTCCTTGGGAACATAATTCTTGTTGGGTTGGATAATGAGACTTGGCTATCTGTCAGTTCAGAGGTCGCGATGACATAACTGGTTGAGATGCCACCAAGCTTCAAAAATGGTGATACTCGTCTTTTGTAAATGTCAACGAGTATCGAGACCTGTCTTTTGTAAATGTCAACAGGGCTCGGAGTTGAGACTTAGCTGTCTGCTGGTTCAGAGGTCGCAATGACATAACCGGATGAGACGCCACCAAGCTTCAAAAATTGGTGATACTCGTCTTTTGTAAATGTCAACAAGTATCGAGACCTGTCTTTTGTAAATGTCAACAGGGCTCGAATTGAGACTTAGCTGTCTGCTGGTTCAGAGGTCGCAATGACATAACCGGATGAGACGCCACCAAGCTTCAAAATTGGTGATACTCGTCTTTTGTAAATGTCAACGAGTATCGAGACCTGTCTTTTGTAAATGTCAACAAGGCTCGGAGTTGAGACTTAGCTGTCTGCTGGTTCAGAGGTCGCAATGACATAACCGGATGGGACGCCACCAAGCTTCAAAAATTGGTGATACTCGTCTTTTATAAATGTCAACGAGTATCGAGACCTGTCTTTTGTAAATGTCAACAGGGCTCAAAATTGAGACTTAGCTGTCTGCTGGTTTAGAGGTCGCAATGACATAACCGGATGAGACGCCACCAATCTTCAAAAATTGGTGATACTCGTCTTTTGTAAATGTCAACGAGTATCGAGACCTGTCTTTTGTAAATGTCAACAGGGCTCGGAATTGAGACTTAGCTGTCTGTTGGTTCAGAGGTCGCAAGGACATAACCGGATGAGACGCCACCAAGATTCAAAAATTGGTGATACTCATCTTTTGTAAATGTCAACGAGTATCGAGACTGTCTTTTGTAAATGTCAACAGGGCTCGGAATTGAGACTTAGCTGTCTGCTGGTTCAGAGGTCGCAATGACATAACCGGATGAGACGCCACCAAGCTTCAAAAATTGGTGATACTCGTCTTTTGTAAATGTCAACGAGTATCGAGACCTGTCTTTTGTAAATGTCAACAGGGCTCAGAATTGAGACTCGGCTGTCTACTGGTTCAGAGGTCGCAATGACATAACCAGATGAGACGCCACCGAGCTCAAGGTTTGTGATACTTATCTTTTGTAAATGTCAATAAGTATCGAGTTTGTAGTGGAATTTGGGAGAAAGTCTCGTTTTCACAGGGAGAAACGAGGGAATCACTGTCATAGGTTTAATGTTAACGTAACAGCGAAATGTATTTGTGGTCTTACCATTCTATGGATGAGAATTGGTAAGTGATTTTGGAGGTCTCATTCTCACGGGGAGAAACGAGGGAATTGCTGTCATAGGTTTAATGTTAACGTAACAGCGAAATGTGTATGTGGTCTTACCATCTATGGATGAGAATTGGTAAGTGATTTTGGAGAGGGAATCAAATGGGAACAGGTCCCTTAGGGTTTTTAGCAAACCCCAGCTGTCAACGGGTTTGATATGCCTTTACCAACTACCGTTTGGATTGGGCTAGCCATGCTATTCCCCTCAGCATGATGAGTTGTCGAGGACTTATGTTGGGCTTACAGGCCAACATTTTCCTCTATCCTTAATCGTTAAGGATATTGAATTATCGGGTTAATATCTGCATAATCCTGATTCCTTTTTAGGATAACCGGTGCACAGCCAGGTTCCTGTTGGTTTGTGGCTGTATGACCTCACTCGGAGGAAGGGAAATGCTCTCTTTGTGTGTGCTTCGGACACGGAGATCTTGATCAGAGGTGTAGTGTTAACTTGATCAAGAGAAGGATCCTTGATTAAGGATAATACTTCTTTAAGAATTTGCCATTGATCGGCATCATGAGTAGGTCGCCCTCTGCAGTCGTGAGGCGGTATGCTCCGTTTGAATAGACTGTTTCTATTACAAACGGTCCTTCCCATTTAGGCTGAAATTTGCTTTTGGTCTTGTGCGTCATAATCATCGGTCGTATGACGGCTAAGACCAGGTCCCCTTTCTGGAAGACTCTCTGTTTGACCCTCTTATTGAAGGCTTTTGAGATTCGAGCTTGATATAGCTCGATATGCTGCTGAGCTTGTAGTCACTTCTCGTCCAAAGCTTCGAGCTCTTGAAGGCGTAGGCGATCATTGTCCTCTGATGTGGTTTTAGTAATCAGAGCTACACGCAACGATGGCATCTGAATTTCCAATGGGAGGACTGCTTCGCACCCATATACCAGGGAAAAAGGCGTATTGCCTGTCGGTGTCCGCACCGTGGTTCGGTAGGCCCAAAGGCATTCACCGAGCTTTTCGTCCCAATCTCGCTTATTCAAGGAGACAAATTTCTTGAGCAGCTTGATGATTGTTTTGTTGAATGCTTCCGCCAAGCCATTGGCAGCAGGATTATATGCAGTTGAAACCACATTCTGAATTCGGTATTTATCGCAGAACCGATAGAATACTTGGCTTATGAATTGGGGACCGTTGTCGTGGATGATCCGCCTAGGGACACCAAATCGATGGATGACATGGTGTTTGATGAAATTAACCACATTAGAGGTTTTGACTTCGGCCAACGGTACGGCTTCTGCCCATTTTGAGAAGTAATCGGTTATTGCCAGGATAAACCGGTGACCTCTTGTCGAAGAAGGGCTGATTGGCCCTACGACGTCGATTCCCCATGCTTCGAATGGCCATGAAGCAACAGTCGGGTGGAGCAGCTCCGAAGGCTGGTGTATGAAGTCCGCATGAATCTGACATGCTTTACACCTTCGTGCATATTGGATGGCATCGGCTATCATAGTTGGCCAATAATATCCAAGCCTATGCAACCTGTCCTTAAGCTTTGAACCTGGCTGATGATCTCCGCAAATGCCATCGTGCGCTTCTTGGAGCGCTTCCTGTGCCTCTGAATTGGAAAGGCAACGGAGGAAGAAACCGTCATATGAACGACGGTAGAGTGTCTTCAGAATCGGATCGTAGTAGAAACGGAGAGACCTTCGTCTGACGGACGCCGCTTCTTTAGGATCGTCTGGAAGCAGACCGTGCAAAGCATAGTCAATGAGAGGAAAGCGCCAATCTCTCGGTTCAAGATCCGTGGAGACATTATAGGCTTCTCGAATTCTTAGTATGTGCTTGGAGCATACAAGATGTCGAGTTGCGACTGTGAGGTGATACTCGGTGTCGGCTGGCAAGGCTAGTGTGGTTGCTAATGCAGCAAGAGCGTCCGCCTTGGTATTCTGAGATCGAGACACATGCCCGATGTAGAAACCTTCAAATAGGTTGGCCAATTCAACGGCCGTGTGATAATAAGGCACCAAGTCCTCATGGCGGACTTCGTATTCGCCTTTAACCTGATTGATGATCATTTTTGAATCGCCATAAGCTTCGAGGTAGCGTACCCCCATTCCATGAGCGAGCTGATGACCAATGAGCAGAGCATTGTATTCCGCTACATTGTTGAAGCACGATTCTGTCAGAGAAAATGCTTTGGGCAAGACATGATTCTGTGGGGAGATAAACACAACCCCTACTCCGGCAATAATCTTGCCTTTAGGGCCCATTCGCGATGCTCCATCAAAGAACATCTGCCATACTTCCTCTTCTGAGGTTGCATTAGACTCGAAGACCTCATCAGGGATGTCTTCGTGAAGCTTTGAATGTTCCGGAACTGGATGAGCAGCCAAGAACTCTGCGAGGGCCTGGCCTTTAACCGCCTTCTGAGGCGTAAAGATCATGTCGTATTGAGACAATAAAAGTGCCCACTTAGCCAATCTTGAATTCAATGATCCTGGCTTTGTCATAAGAAGACGCAATGGGTTTACTCTGGAGATGACATGTATGGTCTGGCCGACCAAATAATGTCGTGTCTTCTGAATGGCGAAGACGAGAGCTAAACACTCTTTCTCGATAGGGTTGTAGCGAGATTCCGTTCCTATGAGAGTTCTGCTTAGATAATAAATGGCCTGCTCGTGGCCATTGTCGTCCTTTTGAGCGAGGAGGGCACCGAGGGAGTAGTCCAAAGCTTTTACATAAAGCAAGAACGGTTTTCCTGATGTAGGGGCCACTAAGACTGGAGGTTTTGTGAGGTACCTCTTGATGTCTTCATAAGCTTCCTGGCAAGCTTGGTCCCATACGAAGGAAGCACCCTTTTTCATGAGTCGGGTGAACGGCTGACAGCGGCCTGAGAGATTTGCGATGAATCTCCTAATATAAGCCAACCTGCCTTGCAGGCCTCTAAGCTCCTTGAGGTTCCTTGGTGGATGCATGCTCTAAATAGCTTTGACCTTGTCTGGGTCAAGATGAATCCCTTTTGATGTGACAATAAACCAAGGAACTTGCCGCTTGACACTCCCAAGAAGGATTTTATCGGGTTCATTTTCAGTTGATGAGCCCGCATTATGTCGAACATCGTTCTCAGGTCGCGAAGATGTTCATTCTTGTTGCGGCTTTTGACGGCAATGTCGTCGACATAGCACTCCACCGTTTTTCGGAGATGATCGCGAAAGATTGTACTCATTGCCCGCTGATAGGTTGCTCCAGTGTTCTTCAGTCCGAAAGGCATTACAGTGTAGCAGTATATCCCCAATGGTGTTCGAAACGAAGTATGCTTCTCATCGTCGGGATACATCTTAATCTGGTTGTACCCTGAAAAGCCGTCCATGAAAGACATCCTTTCGAACCCGCATGTGTTGTCAATCATGACGTCGGTGATGGGTAATGGGAATTCGTCTTTAGGACAGGCCGTATTGAGATCACGGTAGTCGATGCAGATCCGTATTTTCCCGTTCTTTTTGAGGACGGGGATGATGTTGGCTACCCAATCTGGATGTTGTTCCTCCCGGATGAAGCCACATGCAATGAGTTTATGGACTTTGGCTTCAATAGCTTCCATAATGTTCGGGCGAAATCGACGTTGCTGCTGCTTGACTGGCTTAATGTCGGGCTTGATGTTTAGACGGTGCATAGCGACCTGCGGATCAAGTCCAGGCAAGTCTTCGTAGCTCCATGCGAAGACGTCTATATACTCTCTTACGAGTATTATCAATTCTTCCCTTTCTGTAAGTGATAGGCTTTCACTTATAAAGATGGGCTTAGGGTGGTCTTGACTACCCAAGTTGACTTGCATCACCTTGTCTTCAGTGGGTGGCTCGCGCAGTTCGAATCGCTTTTCCCATTGGATGTTTAATTGCTGAGCCCATGGTTCCTCTTCAGTAGCTTCTGCGGGTTCCAATTGACTGCTTGAGGTCATATTAACAGTGAGGTCTTTGAACATTCCTCCTATACTGATATCGGAGTCCCACTCGGAGGATGAAGCCGAATGTGATGGAATTGGCCCGTCGTCTTTGACTTGAACTGTTATTGATGATGTGGGCGTGACGTAACCCACCCCCTGCGTGTACTATCATAGTAGTTTGTAGGTTACCCTTTAGGCACAAAGTTCCGCATCAAACCGCGCCTTCCTTTTCCGAAATTCAGGCCTGCTCTATGCTTCAAGTCGTACCTATTTTCTTCATAATATGGCGCGCTGGCCGCGTGTAATGAAAGAATTGTGGAGTGTCTGAGTCTGAACTTGAATCTGCGAACGCGGATCCCCGCGGTTGGGTTCTACCGAAGATTATCGGTAACTGACCTTCTTTGGATGGCGGGATCACCAAGACGGCTCCTTCTGCGGATTCCATGGGCGTACCGGACGCACTTGGCTTGTGTAAAGGCATGTGCAGAGAGCTATCCGTAATGGATTCAAATAGCCCAACAGTCGCAGGATAATCAAAAGAAATATTATCATTAATTACCCATTCACCTTCATCCTCTGAAGGAGTATTACATAGGGGATTATTGAGACATGCTATAATTGGTTCACCAATCAGAATGGCTGGCATGCCTGTTTCGGATTCTGAATCCGCCTCATTGCCACTTTCATCATCATTTGGCAATGGTTCCTTAGGCGTTTCACCGGCCTCTTGATACAGGAGAGCGTCAGTGAAGTAGTTTTTCACCCCTTTAAATGGTTGCTTCTCAGCAAAGACAGTTCGTACTGTCGCGTCATCTTCAACATACTTGAAGCATTGGTGCAGGGTGGAGGGAACGATCCAGTTGGCATGGATCCATGGCCGTCCCAGCAGCAGGTTATATGATGTGTCAGCATCAATGACATAGCATGTCACTTCTGACTTCAGACTCCCGATTCTGCAACGGAGTCGAATTTTCCCCAGTGGATGACTGCTCCCGGCGTTGAAACCGTATATTGTAGTAGTGGTTGCGGACAACCTGTACAATGGTATGCCGAGGAAGTAGAGAAGCCTTTTGGGGATAATGCTGAGTGCAGACCCCGGATCGACTTGTATTCTTTCAATGTACGTTGAACCGATATATCCGGTGTAGTACAGAGGTCGATCGTGCTTGTTGTCTTTAAGAAGCATATCTTCCGCCGTGAAGGTAATAGCGGGCACCTTCGATTGTGCATGATGACATTCTGGGCAAGGAGATTGAACGTCGTCGTTAGGGATTTCAGGCATGCATGTCAGAAAGGATTCTGAATTGGCTAGCGCATCCCTGAGTGCTTCTCTGGTCTCTTTTGAGAGGCGAAGGAGCTCGTGTATAGTGATACGAGCTGGGATATTGGCCAGCTGAGCCAATATGTCAAAGCGAAAGGGCGTATCAAACCCTTGGCCTGGTGGTTTCTTCAACACGTGGTCGAATCGTACCTCCTTAGGCCTCTCTTTTCCCTTTGCTGGGGTTGGAGTGGATGCTGGTGCTTCTACTGACGTCGTTTGCTGTTGTATCTCATCGGTAGACTTTTCATACTGCCTCAAGTATGATTTTTCGGATCGGGTGCCCGTCTGTTGAGGCGCATCGGCTTGTACTGCGCAAGCATGCTTTTCTCCTTCGGAGTCACTGAGGGAAGCCGATGTCAGATTGCCGTCGTCTGGCAGGATGGAGATGACATTGCAAGACTTGTCCTTTGAGTTGGGCTGCTTTGGATCCCGCTGTACGTCTTGGACGAGGTCTGGATGTACCCACATGACTTCTCCTGTCTCCAATGTTAAGGGAACAAGACCTTATTGTTTTGAGCTGTAGCTGGAGGATACTTGACTTCCAACCGTGGTGCAGGGACTGAATAAGTCCCGTCGGGAACTGTGATCTTTGGAGCTTTGCCGAACTCAAGAGTCACCATATTGGCAGTGACCTTCTTCTGCTCCGCCTTCAATGTCAGAACCCCGGCATCGATCAGGGCTTGTATTCTGTCCTTGAGAACATAACACTTGTCAGTAGGATGGTGGATCATCCTGTGGTAGAGGCAGTATTTAGGGTCATTTGTGCGCCCTATCTCATTGGGACGCCGAGCATCTGGCAGCTTCATTTTGTTCCCTTTGTGGAGCAGATGGAATATGGTGACCACCTGATCGTCTTTGAACGAGTACTGCTTTGGAGGGAATTTGGGCTCCTGATTGTTGAAGCCACTCTTCTTGGCTTTCGACTGCACATCTCCGGATAACTCCACAGACATAGTCTCTTTGCCTTTAGCTTGAGAAGATTGTGGTAGGTCGCTACGCCCTTTGTTGTTCATCCCCCATTTGCCTCTAGGGGCGGATGGTTCAAACTTTTTAGCCGACTTCTCGTCTATCTCAGCTTGTTCGACCAATTCTTTCCAAGTATGGGCTTTGACAGCCCCCATGCGAACTTCCACTTGGTCTAGGAAGTTGTGTCTGCATGTCTGTAAGAGCATGGGTAATGGCATCCCTGCTGGGCACATCAAAGATAAATTTCTGAACCGTTCAATGTAGTCACGGACAAATTCGCCCTTCCTCTGCACAGTGGAGAGGAGCTTGTCCATGGTCACTTCGGTATCGTCCTCATAGAAACGAGAGAGGAACCGAGTTTCCAAGTCGATCCAAGAGTTGATAGAGCCTGGGGGAAGACTTTGGAACCAGTCAAACGCCACCCCCTTTAAGGTGCCTATGAACAGCCTAGCCATGATGGCGTCATTGCTTATAACATTACCAGTCTGAGACCGAAAATAATAGATGTGCTGATTTGGCGAGCTCTTCCCATCATAGGCATGCAACGTTGGTGGTTTGAACTTCGGTGGATATGGCACCGAATCCTACTCCAGCGGATAAGGACGGACCGCCCCTACCTTCTTTAATTCATCCCTCTAAGCTAGGGATGCGATTTGAGCTTGGAGGCCTTTGAGGACTTCAGCGTCTAAGGAAGGACCCTCCTTGGATTTCTCCGGCTTTGGCTGCTCATTGCTGAGATGTTCCTCCTCATCGTGATTGCTCCAGGCATCATTGTTATTCGGTTACTGAGGAGTTGAGCGAGCATCTGTTGAATGTTGTCCAGAGTTTCTTGCTGGGTTCTGGAAGTTTGCTCCTGAACTTCCAGGCGCCGACGAAGGTCGTCGTTGACGTTATCAGCCATATTGACTGATGCTTTGTCTGTTCGCACCGAGCTAACTGTTGCCGAAGAGGCGTACCCACTATCTTTATCTTCTTCGTCCAATGATTGGAGTGATCTCCTGGGCTGTGACAAGGCTAGGGCCGTCGAGGAAGAAGGCTGTTCATAAGTGTAAGGTATCGCCACCCTGGATCTGGTGTTTCGAAAAACACCTTCATGCACCAAGACTTCGCCTAAGCCTGGACTGTAGTCCGGATCTGGGGAGCTGTAGGGGGTGTCGTCAGCTGTTTGTCTTCCCCTGCGCAGCTCTCGCCCTCTCCCAGTCATGTTGACAGATGCGGAGGGTAGATCTCGCAAGATGTTCCTTTTGCGGTGTTTCCCCGGAGCCTGTACCGATAGTCGATCAAAGACTGACCGTCGTCTTGGAGGCGTGGCGGGGATTGATCCCAGCCGGCAATGGACCGAGTGGAGTGTCACCAGCTGACATCCCACTTGTTGACAACAGGGGGAAGAGGTTTGTCTATCCGTCAACAATTTCCTCAAATCAGACCCGGTTGGGCCTCAGCAATCGAGCGCAAAGGCTCTTTGGATCGCACATAGGACGATGTCCTGCTTCTTTTATCCCTGCAGATGGGATTAGCACTGAATAGTGGTTCGGTTCTAGCTTCGCCGTCACGAAGCCTGCGCGTACGCTGTGGTACAGTAGCTTCGCTCGTGAGAACGAGGCCGGCGCGAGGCATTGCTGCTCTTAAATTGGACGACGGTATGATTGCCGTCGTAGCTTTATGATTGGAGCAGACAGGGATCTTGCCTTTTTCTTCGCGAGAGAGGCGTGGTTTAGGCGTAGCTACGCCTGAAGCTTCGGTTGAAGACTTTCGTTTAGGCCTCCATATCCTCCTTGGCAGAGGAGGCTTAGGTTCGCAAGGAACCTGATTAGCCACACACGAGGCTGAGGGGTGTTGGCAGAATTCTGCTTCCGGTTTCTGATTCGAAACCTTGGTCATGAAAACCCTCCTATGCTTCCGTGCTCGAAGCATTGGGCCACCCCCAGAGAGGACTTCTTCAAATCTTCCTTGATCGAACTGAACCACCAAGTTCTCACAAGTAAAGGAATCAGCCTGCGGACGTGCTTCCTTGTCGCGCCAAATAACCGCAGTAGGTTCGTAGAGAACCTTTTCAGTGTCCGCAGAGACTTTCCTTGAAGATTTAGCCAGAGAAGCTCTGGCTGCCCCAGCTTTTCTGAATTCAGAGTTAGACCCGAAGGTCTGTTCGTCGCATTGCGACACTTGATTCTCAGCAGTGGAGAATTTCATCCCCAGCGGAGTCGCCATCTTGTTTTCCATTATGTTTGCAAAGGGGGAAAACTTACAAAAAAGAGTTTGAGGAGCTAAATTATAAGTATTCTTAAAAAGATTACAAGTAGATCTCCTCAGAGATTCTGGAGAAGTGTGCCGATAGGAGTCTGGTCAGCGCGCAACCACTTTGTCCCTTTGACGATGCGAGCGATGAGATTCCCTTCTCGCCTGGTTCGGGGAATCAGAGAACAGAAGGTTGGTAGAACCCTCTTGCTGCTTCTCAAAATCGCCTTCAATAAGGAATTCCTTCTCGCCTGGTTCCGGAGATTCCTTGAGAAGAAGGACGACGTTAGGGTATCAACACTCTGATTAGAGAAAGCAATTCTCTAAAAGGTCTCTGAATTCGAGAGCGCACGGTGCGTCGTGAAGAAGCCTCTGCTTGTGGAGTCCTCTTGTGTGTGTGTGTACCTCTCTCTCCTTGCACCCCTGGTGGGCTATTTATAAGGAGAGCAAGGTATAATCGTCCCTTGAAGATATGGAAACAGATTGAATCGAATCTGTTTGAATCTGGAAAGTAGCCTTGCTGCGAGGCTTGGATCAGCTTCTGCGAAGCTAGAATTGGCAGGTCGGTGGACTTTCTTGATCTGTTTTGATCCTTTCCATATCGTTGGAGGATTTCTCCTGATCTTCTTACTCATTTTTAGAAGAGTCAAGAGATTGTGGCAATCAACTGCCAAATTAGATCTCTGATTTGATCTTGATTGGATTTGATCTGATTAGATCTGATCTCATCTGGAGATTTGATTGGTCAAAGGTTGACCATAGCAGACCAATGGCAGAGCTGCCTGCATTGAGCTCGTAGCGGAGTTAGAAGCTGCTTCTGGCGAAGTCCGAAAGAAACTCTTTGGCGGAGCTGGAAGTCCTCCGTGGCGAAGTTGCGAGTTAGCTTCCTGGCGAGGCTTTGGATGGCTTCGAGGCGAAGTTGGATGATATTAGCCTCTCAAGCGAGGCTATCTCTTTGGGCTCATGTAATGCTAAGTGCTAGCATCTTAGACCTGCTGAGGTCTGTTTAGAAACAATCCGGGTTCACTGTCTGCTTGTTGGATCAGTGGAGTCCAAGTTGCTTCCTTGTCCCTCGGAGATGGGTGAAAACTGGTCTTCAGCTCGTCTGTCACTTGTCTTTTGTAAATGTCAACAAGTTTAGATATTGTTCAGACCAATAAGAATCTTGTCTTTTTTAAGTGTCAACACTAAGAATTAAAAGTAACTCATCTTCATTGGGGATAAGAGAGACTTGAAAATTGCAAGACTACAATAAAGCATCCAATGATTCACATGAGTTAGCAATCACCCAAGAGTTAGTAGTTAGTAAAGTTAGAGGTTAGTTAGTCATGTAAGAAGTTAGCTAGACATGAAAGTAAAGATCAAACAACAATCCATTGTAGAAGGCAAATGCAAAAGTAGTAAAAAGCTTGAAGAAAACAATGCACTAGAATAAGAGAAGATTGAACGAAGGAAAGATCAAGTCTTGCATTGAGTTGTCACTTGCTCTAATTACAAGATTTCTCACACTCTCTCTCTTTCTAAATTCTAGAAGGAGAAAGAAAATTACAATCGAATCTAAAGAAAACCTAGAGAAAATCCCAACAATTTCCCCAAAAATACAATGCTCTTCTCTCCTCCTGGATTACAGAGGCCCTAGGGGTCTATTTATAGGCTCCAGGAGACGAGGCCTTCCAATCACAGTCGTTCGATTAAACGCTGGATCAACGGCCAGAGGATTGCCGCAGATCCGCGGCCAAAGCCGCGTTTCCGCGGCAGAATCTTGGCCGTTGCGCCAACGAATTCTTCTGACATTCTGTTATCCTTCATGTGCCCTGCTGGACCTTCTAGAATGTGAGGAATATTCGTGGATGAATCCAGATATGGGCTTCCTCCTTGGGCTTCTAAATTAATCCTTTAATTCCCTTAAAAAATCATTGTTGACGGGCCTTCATCTCCATTAATGTTGGACCTGAAAAAAAAGAGAGAAAAAGGCAATAAAAATCTCATTTTTCTTTATATAAAGCATAGTATGGTATTGAAAAATGATGCATTAATGAACTCCAATCACACCCCCATACCTAGCTTTTGCTCGTCCCCGAGCAAAAAGAAAAGAGAAAAAATCCTAAGTAAATTATTAGACCATTTTCTTAGGTGACACGATTGCACTGAGCTCGTGCAACAAGCCGTTAAACCTCTAGGTTACCCTAGATGAGGAGTGTTGTCTCCTGAGGGTTTTCAGCGGATTGCACCCACAAAATCCAAGAAAGAAAAATGTTAGTGAAAGAGAAAAAGAAAAATTTTATGATCCATTTTTTTTCAAGAATTTCATTGATCTATCGGTTTCGGTTACCCTAAACTTGTCCTTCTTTTTATAAGTTTCCATGTAAAGTCTTGTTTTCAACTTAGGTTAAGTTTTTAAGGAACAGAGAGAAAACTGGATTTTGTATCAAGCCTAACATATATACATCTATATGTATGAGGAATTTTTCTTAGACTTGAGTTCATTTATTTACTTATATATACATATTTTTTTCTTTTATTTATTTTTTAATAATTTTTTTATTTATTTTTATATTCACATCTCCTTAGCTTCATTAGGCTTTCTAATTTACCCATGTAGCGAGCCTTTTACCGATGACTCCCAAACCAGCCGGTCTTAGGGCACCAGATGAAGATACATCCCTAAGGTCCAAGGACTCGAGTAAACTAGGCCACAAATATTAAGGACTTAACCACCCTTAGGCGGGACTGGCCATGCTTCTTAAGGCACAACTAACTAGCTTAATTAGTGATTAAGTTTTTATTTTATTTATCAATATATATATATTATATATATATATGTGTGTGTGTGTGTGTGTAAATAGAATCACTAGGTCTTTAATTAATCCCTCAATATGTAAATGTATATAATGCTCAGGAAAGAATCAAAATCTAGCTATCTTTTCTATTCTTTTTCTTAACCTAAAGATCCGACAAAACTCCTTTTTTCAACTTATATTAAGAAATCTTAGTTTAGAATATCCTTAATTCCTAAGATCAAGTTTAATTCCTTAAAAAAAAATGGATCAAAATATTTTTTTTTTAAGTTTATCCTAAAAAGAAAATGAAAAATCCTATGTTATCCTAAAAAGAAAATGAAAAATCTTAAAAGAAAATGAAAAATCCTATGTTAGTATTTACCCCCCCATACCTATCTCATGCATTGTCCCCAATGTATGCAAGATAATGTATGCATGAAATAGATAAAGAAAAGGTGTCACCCTCTCCGTCGGCTTGGACCAGCGGTGGTGCTAGGTCCGGCTGACTGTGAACGCCGCAGACCTTCCTCAATTCGGTCTAAACGAGATGTCTGCTCCTCAACTTGTTGCGTAATCTAATTTGTCCCCGAAATATCTTCTTCATGTCACGCCAAATGGTTGACATGAAGGCACGTGAATCAGCAGAGGGGTCATGTTGCCAAAAGGCAGGCTCATCCTCTTCCTCTAAAAGTTCCTCTGAAGAGGACTCAACTGGTGTGTCTTCGGACTGGACAATAGGAGTCCAGACCGCATGAAGACAACTATTGTAGGCACTAGTGGCCCTCTCTGGTGCAATGAATACCCTCTCGTATGAGTCAAAAACTTCATCTGGTAGGAAAGTCCTACACAGACGAGTTATCAGAACTGGGTGTGAGTATTTTGAACCACGTGTGCGTGAGGAGTTTGTGATTAGACTATGGAAGATTGTTTTATTAATGCATATCGTGTGCTACCGAGTCATGAAGTCATGTATAATTTGCAGCACCGGCCTGTTAAAGGAGGTTGTGTGGTCCAGCCCTAAAATGTTGCGTTGAATCCAGCGACCAATGGAATGTACATTTCTAAACATTGTACTGACTTTGAGCCCCCTGTCTTGCTCTGTACAGCGAGCCCCCATGATAGACATGTAATCGATTAAAGGAAAGGGATCACTATGATGTGGGTTACATGTGACATGCGTGAGTTCCTCTAGCAGAGGAAGCATGATAATAATGTCTCTCGTGGGCATATGTACCATGATTTGGTATGTGTCAAAGTTCACAAAGGCGTGGTCTATGGAAGTGTAGAACAATTTGACTAGCTCAGGACAATAATAAGCCTCTCTATCAGAATTATCATAGATCAATGCGTACCAATCCCAAGCACGAATACGATCTAAGAAAATATGCCCATATCCGTTAACATCGCTAAGAATTCAAGAAAAATCTTTTTCAGCGTTGACGGTGCCATGATTAAGAATATAAAGCAACGGGAAAATATACGCAAACCTCCCTCGGACTACATGGGGGGAGAAAACTCAAAATCGATTGCAGAGAGCAGTCAGTTGTGGCAGCAGATGAACAGGTACTGGATCTGGAGGCTTCAGAGGTCCGCGACAGCAGAGAAATTTGGCGGCGCTCCAGAGGTGTACAGATTGCCGCGGATGCGCGGCTGGGGCCGAGGAAACGCGGGACTGTTGAAGAGACAGAGGGGGAGAAAATTTTGAGGGGCGGCGCTGGCGTTTCTCTTTTCAGATCTGGGGTTAGAACTAGGATAAGGAACAAGAGACGGGGTAGAGGGTATTTATAGAAAGCTGAGAAAGATAAAATCCCCAAATTACCCTAGTTGGGATAGGAATTTACAACCCTAGGGAAATTTAAAGGAGTTTATGGAGAGAGAAAAGTCCTAGGTGCTATTTAGCACCTAAGTCCATTTATTTTTATTTATTATTTTTTTCTCTTTTTTATTTTTATTATTTTTTTTATTTGCAGGAGAGGTCCCAAAATGTACACAGGAGATACAGGAAAAATTGACAAATGATGTGGTCACATGTAGACTGGGTCATAAAGACCCAGTTCAAGAATATCGTGTGACTCAAACTCTGTGGTAAAAAACGGCTTTAGGCGTTTACCGTTGACTGTAAAAGTGTTGCCATTTTAGGATCAAAAACTTCAATGGCACCATGAGGGAAGACACTTTGGACTATGTATGGACCTGACCACCTGGTTTTCAGTTTACCAGGAAAAAGGTGGAGTCTCGAGTTATACAATAGAACTTTTTGCCCTGAGACAAAATTTTTCCTATGAATTGATTTATCATGGAAGAGCTTAGTTCTGTGTTTTGCAATCCGAGCGTTATCATATGCATCGTTTCTCAGTTCTTCTAATTTGGATATCTGCAATTTTCTCAAAACACCGGCTTTGTCCAAGTCCAAATTCAGCTGTTTCAATGTCCACATAGCTCGGTGCTCTAACTCCACAAGCAAGTGGCAGGGTTTTCCAAATATGACTCGATATGGAGACATACCGAGAACAGTTTTGCAGGCAATCCTATATTCCCATAGGGCATCAATGAGTTTGATGGACCAGTCCTTACGATTCTGTCCAACAGTTTTGTCCAATATTAGTTTAATTTGTCTGTTGGTAACTTTCACTTGCCCGTTCGTCTGAGGATGATAGGCCGTGGATAATTTGTGAGAGATAGAATATTTTCGCATTAGGGCTTCAAAAGCCCAGTTACAGAAATGACCCCCGTTATCACTAATTATCGTACGGGGGGCTCCGAAGCGTGAAATGATGTTTTCACGTAAAAACTTGATGACAACTTGGTTGTCTTCGTCCTAGTTGGAATAGCTTCAGCTCACTTAGAAATGTAGTCTACAGCCACCAAAATATATTGGTTGTCATAAGACAGAGGGAAGGGTCCCATGAAATCAATGCCCCACAAATCAAAAATTTCGACTTCCATGATGGGTAAAAGGGGCATCATGTCCCTACGTGTGATTCGACCCGTCATTTGACATCTGGTACAGAGCTTGCAGAAAGTGTAAGCGTCTTTAAAGAAAGTGGGCCAGTAGAATCCACTCTGAAGAACTTTTTCAGCGGTCTTCCCTGGACCAAAATGTCCACTGCAAGCTAACTTGTGATAGAAGGTTAAAACACTATGATGTTCATCCTCAGGTAGACACCTTCTAATTATCTGGTCAGGACAATATTTGAATAAATACGGTTCATCCCAAAAGAAAAACCGTATTTGACTCATAAAGTGGTGTTTGTCCTGACCTGACCAATCGGAAGGTGTTCGCCCGGTTGCAAGGTAGTTTGCTATATCAGCATACCATGGCTCTTACACATTGTGAGAATGTGTTCGTCAGGAAAGTTGTTATTGATTGGGATTGTCTCCATTGGTGCATTGGGAATTCGCGAAAGGTGATCCGCTACCACATTCTCAACACCCTTTTTGTCCTTAATTTTCAAATCAAACTCTTGCAAAAGAAGTATCCATCTAATCAGTCTAGCCTTTGCGTCCTTCTTTTGCATCAAGTATCTCAGGGCGGAGTGATCAGTAAAAATCGTTGTCCTAGATCCTAGTAGGTATTGACGGAATTTCTCTAACGCAAACACAACAGCTAAAAATTTCTTTTCAGTAGTTGTGTAATTTAGTTGAGCTTCATGAGCGTCCTAATAGCATAGTAAATCACGTGTTGCCTATTATCAATACGCTATTCTAGAATAGCGCCTATAGCATAATCGGAGGCATCACACATGATTTCAAAAGGCCTAGTCCAATCTGGTGCAGAAATTATCGGTGTCGAGACAAGTCTGCGCTTAAGCTCCTCCCAAGCTTGTAGACATTCTTCATCAACTTTGAAGGGCACATCTTTTCCTAAGAGATTTGTCATAGATCTAGCAATTTTGCTAAACCCCTGAATGAATCGTCTATAGAAACCAGCGTGCCCTAGAAATGATCTAATGTCTTTTAAGCATTTTGGCTCAAGGAGCTTTGTTATTACTTCCACTTTAGATCTATCAACCTCAATTCCTTTGTTTGAAACTTCGTGCCCTAAGACTATTCCTTGCTTGACCATAAAGTGACACTTCTCCTAGTTGAGTGTCAAGTTTTTCTCCATGAATCGTTGTAAAACCAGCTTAAGATGGTGCAAGCATTATTCAAAGGAATCGCCATAAATAGAGAAATCATCCATGAAAATCTCCAAAAATCTTTCCACCATGTCAGAAAAAAGACTAAGCATGCAACGTTGAAACGTTGCGGGAGCATTGCATAGGCCGAAGGGCATTCTTCGGTATACGAATGTTCCAAAGGGACAGGTGAAGGTAGTTTTGTCTTGATCCTCGGGAGCGATAGAGATTTGATTATATCCTGAATATCCATCCAGGAAACAGTAATACTCATGCCCAGCTAGTCTCTCGAGCATTTGGTCTATGAACGGAAGGGGAAAGTGATCTTTACATGTGGCAGTGTTCAATTTTCGGTAATCAATACAGACTCGAATCTTCGTAGGAAGTCGAGTTTGTACCAATTCTTTCTTATCGTTTTCTACCACGGTAAACCCTGCTTTCTTTGGCACAGCGTGGACTGGACTTACCCATTGGATATCGGATATGGGATAGATAATCCCATTGTCTAATAGCTTCACAATCTCAGCTCTAACAGCCTCCTGCATGATTGGGTTCAGTCTACGTTGTGGATCACGTTTTGGTTTTGCATCCTCCGCCAAATGAATCTGATGTTGTACTATGGAAGGACTAATCCCCTTTATATCAGCCATGGTCCAACCAATGGCTTCTCGATTTTCTCTTAACACTGTAAGAAGATCCTCTTCTTGTTGTTTCGTAAGATGGGACGCAATAATTACGGAAAAAGCTTCTTTCTCATCCAAGTATTGGTACTTGAGATGGTTGGGAAGAACCTTAATCTCGGAAGAAGGGACAGGATCTATCAATGAGTGTTCTTTGTGTAAGGGAAGGATAGGGGTGGCATTTGTGGCCCATTCCACAGTGGACTCAATGATCTGATCAAGGTTGAAGTTATCAGACTCCAATTCAAATTCTCTATCAGACTCATATTCAATCTCTATGTCATGTTCACTTGTTAATCCCTCGATTAAGTTCACTTAAAATGACTCATTATCCAAATCTCGAGGTTGTTTTCCTAGGTGGAAAACATTCACCTCTTTTGTCATATCTCCAAAAGTTAGACGCATTGATCCATTCCTACAGTTGATGATTGCGTTTGCAGTGGCTAGGAAGGGTCGTCCTAGAATGACAGGTGTTTGAGCTTTGTGATTGTGTACGGGTTGTGTCTCTAGAATAATAAAGTCTACAGGGTAGATGAATTTCCCGACCCGTATTAGAACATCTGTAATCTCCCCCTTGGGAATCTTTACAGATCGATCAGCCAGTTGTATAGTAACTCTGGTTGGACAGAGGTTGCCTAACCCAAGTTGCTGATACACAGAGAAAGGAAGAAGATTGATGTTGGCTCCTAGATCAAGTAACGCCCTATTTATCGTGGTCTGTCCTATAATATAGGAAATGGTTGGACTTCCTGGGTCCTTATATTTCACAGGAATTGGCCCAGTTAGTAACTCACTTATGTTTGAAGCTAGGAAGACCTTCTTTGGGACATTTGCTTTCCTTTTCTTGGTGCACATATATCTTTTAGGAACTTGGCATATGAGGGGACTTGTTGTATGACATCAAGAAGGGGTACATTGATCTGGACCTGATTAAACATTTCCCTAATCTTCTCCATTTGAGCATTAGTCTTTTGGTTTGCTAGCCTATTAGGGAATGGTACAATAGGCTTGTATGGTTGCTCATTTGTCTTGTCTTTGTCATTGGATTTGGAAGTTGATGGTTGTGAACTTGAAGATGGATTGTCTTGAGTTGGTTGTACCAGAACAGGAGGTGTTGATACTGATACTGATTTATTTGGCTGATTGGAAACCTGATAGTCTATCCGCTTTTCAGATCTCAAAATATGAACAGTATTGCATTGACTTGGACCTATGTCTTCAGCTTCATGAATAGGGAAGGGGTTTTTAGGATTGGACAATGGCTGACTTGGTAGTGTTCCTTTTTCTTTCATTCAAAGAGTTAGCCAGTTGACCTATCTGAACCTCTAACCTATTGATAGCCTGATTGTGGGTGTTCATCATTGAGGCCTGATTTTTGGATAAGTTTTCAATCATTCTTTTCAAAACTGACAATTTTTTATCTGGATGATTTTGTTGTTGCTGATATGTGGGCTGGAAGTTTGATTGGAAATTTGGTAGACTCTGGTGGAAATTGGGTTTTGTAGAAGGATGGAAAGAAAGACGAAAATGAGAATGGATGTATTTTGAAAAGAGAATGTTTTAATAAAAGAAACTTTGAAGTACTATAGGAAGAGAAACCATGACTAACTAACACTCTAATTTACTAACTTACTAATCTCATAGGGTGATGCATGCCTCATATTGATTCATTGGTAAAGATTTGTCTTACTTGTTTAGTCAATGTATTGTCTCATGTAGAGGATGAGTTATCTTCTCGACTTGACTAGTTGCCTCATTGATTCATTGGCTCTCGAGATAGATTTTCAGTGATGGAACAAGGATAGTCACTCAAAGATATGCTAAGAAAGAAAATACAAGATTCATTAGTCCATCAAAGCTATACTTAAGCTAGCATGAAATAAGAAAATTGTACTATTAGTCATAAGCATAGTTAAGTGCTCAATCTTCATGTTCCATCAAGGCACTTGTTCTAAAAACAAGGCTCTAAATGAGGCTCACATGAATCATATGAAAGGGGAACAAGCATTTGCTAAGAATTAAAAGTAACTCATCTTCATTGGGGATAAGAGAGACTTGAAAATTGCAAGACTACAATAATGCATCCAATGATTCACATGAGTTAGCAATCACCCAAGAGTTAGTAGTTGGTAAAGTTAGAGGTTAGTTAGTCATGTTAGGAAGTTAGCTAGACATGAAAGTAAAGATCAAACAATAATCCATTGTAGAAGGCAAATGCAAAAGTAGTAAAAAGCTTAAAGAAAGCAATGCACTAGAATAAGAGAAGATTGAACGAAGGAAAGATCAATTCTTACATTGAGTTGTCACTTGCTCTAATTACAAGATTTCTCACACTCTCTCTCTTTTCTGAATTCTAGAAGGAGAAAGAAAATTACAATAGAATCTAAAGAAAACCTAGAGAAAATCCCAACAATTTCCCCAAAAATACAATGCTCTTCTCTCCTCTTGGATTACAGAGGCCCTAGGGGTCTATTTATAGGCTCCAGAAGATGAGGCCTTACAATCACAGCAGTGGGATTAAACGCTGGATCAACGGCCAGAGGATTGCCGCAGATCCACGGCCAAATCCGCGTTTTCGCGGTAGAATCTTGGCCGTTGCGCCAGCGAATTCTTCTGACATTCTATTATCCTTCATGTGCCCTGCTGGACCTTCTAGAATGTGAGGAATATTCGTGGATGAATCCAGATATAGGCTTCCTCCTTGGGCTTCTAAATTAATCCTTTAATTCCGTTAAAAAATCATTGTTGATGGGCCTTCATCTCCATTAATGTTAGACCTGAAAAAAAGGAGAGAAAAAGAAAAAAAAGAGAGAAAAAGGCAATAAAAATCTCATTTTTCTTTATATAAAGCAGAGTATGGTAGTGAAAAATGATGCATTAATGAACTCCAATTAGTTTAGGTAGATTTGCTACCATCTCGTCATATTTCTTCAAATATGACTGACCTGAACAAGTTTCGGCCATGAGCGATCCATTCAGCTCTGTGGCAAAGACGATTGTCTCCTCCTCCGAGTTGGTTAGTGAGGGGACATCAGTCTCTGCTTTTCGGGAGGAAGCGCACACCACATTGTAAGGTGAACCTTTTGCCTTGCTTTTAGACTTTCTGTTAGTAACAGTAGTTCATTGTTGGCTTTCCACAAAGTCAGAATGAACCCACATGATTTCTCCCTGAGGAGTAGGAACAGGTATGAGAATGAGACCTTTCTCCTGTTGATGATGTAGATTTATGTTGAGTACCCTTAGTTTCCCTTTCGGGATGGAAACTACTCTGGCTGGCATTGGAGGCTGTACTCCGAGCTGAAGAAATAACGTCACGTTAGCTGTCACTTTCTTCTGCTCTGGGCAGAGCTTGAGCACTTCCGCATCAATCAGAGTTTGAAGGATGACTTTGAAGATATAACAACTCTTAGTAGGGTGGCCCAGCATCCTATGATACAAGCAGTAGTTAGGATTGTCGGTCTTGTCGACCTCCTCAGGACGTCTAACTTCAGGAAGCTTTAATATGTTGCTCTTGTTAAGTAACTTGAACAACGAATCGATATGCTTATCCTTAAAGGAGTACTACCTGTTGGCGCGTGGGTGACTTGAAGAACTACCCCCTCTGGTTGGCTAAAGTTTAACGGGAGACTTCGTCTCTGTTGCCAATGTATCCTTCCTTTTTAATTAGAAAGATACTTCCAGCGTATGCCTTGTCGACTTTTCAGGTCTGGACGTGTTTTCTTCTGCCTTAACTCTGGCGACAATCTCTTCAGCCTGTTCACCCTGCTGGAGTAACTGTTTCCAAGTACAGCTTTCAGTGACTCCTATTTGAGTTAGGAGTGAGGTTTGCATATTGTGACGGCATGTTTCCACCAGGGTGGCCTGGGTCATACCGCTAGGACATCGGAGTGTCATATTCCAAAATCTCTCCACAAATGCTTTGACCAACTCTCCTTTTCATTGCCTTATTGCAAGGAGGGTTGGCATGGTAACCTCCGAGTCGTCTTCGAAGAAGCGCGTAAGAAAAAGCTTCTCCAAATCACCCCAGTTCTTGGCGGAGCCTTCTGGGAGTTACATGAACCATTCAAAGGCGTCCCTTTAGAGTGCTGATAAACATACGCGCCAAGATGACATTATTTGCTACTATGTTCTCTGTCTGAGACTTGAAGTTGTAGATGTATTGGTTCGGTGATCCTTTGCCAATGAAGGCCTGTAGGGTCGGAGCTTTGAACTTAGAAGGGTATGGAACAAGATCCTACTCAGCCGGGTACGGCCAGACCACTCCTTCTTAGAGGCCTTTCCAATTGGCGAGGGCTTTCAGACGATGTTCCAGTTCATTCATTCTTTTAGAATGAGTGTTCCCATTCTTTGAATTGCCGCCCTCTTTGGACGGAGACTTGGATGACTCAGAGTTGGACTGTTCCTCCTCCTCTATATGCACAGAAGATGAGCTTTCTCCTTCCTTTCGTTTACCCTTATACTTCTTAGAAGGATTCTTGGATTTCGGCTTTCCCTCGTCCTCAAGGAATTGTGAAAGCATTTTCTTGAGGGTGTTGATAGATTCTTGTTGGAGGCGAATTATATCGAGTTGTTCCCTCTGGGCCTGGGCTTGCTGTTCAAAGCGCCTGGCCATCTCTTCAGGAGTGTTTGCCATATATGCGAAGGCTTCCTTCTCTACGGAAGAGTTCGAGGCCTACGATTTCACAATGGTAGAGTGCGATTCACTTACTTCAATGCCTCGGGCTAGGGCACTGTAATCGACTGGGGCTACCACGCCAGTTCGAATGCGGGTATGCTAGTACACTCCTTCCGGTTCAGCGTCAGACTTGTCAGAGCTGACTATTGATTGTTTTTCCTTACTTCTGCTTGGCGTAGTGCTTGGACCCACCATGTTCGCGGTGACTTCGAAGTACTCCGTATCAGAGAAGGTTCCTTTTGTGCGAGAATGACGTCTTTTAGCTGATCGGGAGGTTGATGTTAATCATCTGAATACCGACTGCTTGCTTACATGTGAGCTGCAGTGACATTCAGCGAGTAATACTGTGATGAGTTGTTCGCAGCAACATGATGGAGCGATCTGATGAGCACCCCTCTTCTTTGTTAGATAATCCCTTAGATCTGTCGGATGGGAATCAAAGAGACTAGCCTAGATTTTTTGAGGGTTTTTAAGCTTCTGAAATCTAACATTGCGTCGCAGATCTAAAACGCGGGGTTCAGAGACGCGGAGCTTATGTTCTATAGAAAGGACGCGGTTCTCACGTTTTGGCTTTGAAACTCGGGCCTCGTGTCTTTACAAGGAAGAGACGCGGACCTCGTGTTGTTGATTATCGCGTTCTGTAACGCCCCGATCCAGGCGGATACGGAGACATTACTGCAACGTATATACGCAAGTCAGAAGTACCTTCACGTATATACGCTAAGCATCAGTACAGGCAAGAATCAGAGTACGGAAGCAAGTGGTGCATTATACCTTCCAACAATGAGTACATTTACAGAGTTATCACCAGAGGTGACCCGATATTACAATAATATTACATCACCAGAATGGCGCAATTGCGGGAATACAAGGGATGTATAAGAGTGAACAGTAAAAAGGCACTCACGAGTTTACTAAAAGGAAACTCGAGAGGCACACAGGGGGGCCTGGAAGGATAGAGCTCTGGATGATCTGCTGGAGATCCACGCTACCGCTGCGCCACTCTGATTAGCAACCGGGAGAATCCACACGCTCCAAGCTCCAGAACCTGGACATGAGAATCCAGGGGAGTCAGATGAAACTCCCCAGGCGTGTGATGTGAAAGCCAAGTGGCGAGCCAGGATGAGTACAAGTGTATATAACAAGTGATATCAAGTAGGAAGTACTCATAATATGATCAGGTGAGAACAGGAGACAGGCGGTTTAGAATACGAGTATAGCAGGAATACATAACAGGAGTCATAACAGGTATACTCGGTGTCATAACAGGAATCGTAACAGGAATAACTGGATAACTCCTAAACTAACATAAAACCGATAAAACCGAATAAAACCGATCACGAGCAAAACCGATTGTACAAGCTTAGGTCACGGCCCCATGAGACTAGTACTTCGAAGGAATAATCCAAACAAGGAAACCCTCATCTATATACCTTTGTCTCATGTCACCGTAATCCGAGCGCGTACAACCCGAGTTACAAAACCACAGCAAATTGCATATTCGTATTTTATTATAATTGGGGCCGCCTAAGTTCCAAGCTTCAGTATGTGTCCCATTCCCACATACTTCCACTCACAACTTATATAGCCAGTTATTTGGAAACTGATGTAGTTCGATGAATCATGTTCTGGATGGGCCCCGTACATGCCCGGGACAACGGTTCAGGAGTATCCGGTGCTGAGCCGGAACGTACCGCTAGGTACCGGGACTTATGGACGCCCGAACAGGAATAGAGTATCGCAGATCCCATAGAAATAGGCCTAGGGCGTGTGCATACCCGGCATGAAAATCAGGAGTAGGGGTGCCAGTACACCCCACGGAATCCCTGGTGGCCGCCAGGTGATCCCTCAAGTATTTGGCCACGCGTGACTCGATAGTGCCACCATGAACATGATTAATCAGGGCCCATCAGTTTCCCCCAAACCAGGTGCAAGTTGTTTATTATAACTTACCAATATTAACAGATTACGGGAATAACTAGTCATGACAGGAAATGGCCCTACAGATTCAAGAGGTGGCCCCCCACAGATTCAAGAGGTGGCCCCCACCGGGTACGGTGTGGCACTTTGTTCCATGTGGCACTTTGTTCTGAGGGGATGGATTCTAGAGGTGGCCCCCACAGATTCAAGAGGTGGCCCCCACCGAATATGGTGTGGCACTTTGCTCCGTGTGGCACTTAGTTCCATTCAGGATAACAGGTCAGGATTCCCGTAATGTGGTAATCACAAGTCAAGTATTAATATAACAGGGTACATAACATGCATAACAGGAGGCAGGTAACCAATCATGTCAAGAGGTTGATATTAGTCCGGTGGCAAGTCATGTCATAACAAGGGGTCTTGCCAAGTGGTAACATGTCAAGTGCTAGATGATAACAAATCAGTTGTCAGGTGATATACATGTGTTAAAAGGTATCATGTAAATGACAAGTAGTATAAACAGGAGACAGGCATTAGCATGTAGTAAAGCAATAGCTGAGCACAACAAAGCGGAGCTGAACAAGCTGGGATACAGACAGCAAGCAGGATTTATCCCTGGAGCGTCTGGCAAGGTTACCGGGACAACTCGGCTTAAAGTGCGAGTAGAAAGTCCGGCAGCATCTCGCCTAGACGAATCTAGTGACAAAGCGCTGAACGCTGATCATGATGACCAGGCGAGCCGAAGACCTGACGGTCCCAATCACTTCCCTTTCGGGACAGTGAGCGACCGGAGGCTGAATACCGAGAGACCTGCCGGCCGCAATCACCTCTCTTTCGAGACAGTGAGTGACCGGAGGCTAAACTGAGAACCTGACGGTCCCAATCACGTCTCTGACGAGATAGTGAGGAACCGGAGGCTGAAGCATGGAGAGACCTGCAGTGTTAGTACCACATGTTATAAAGCAGCAAGTACATCACAGGCATGGTATATGTACAGGAATGAAACTACCCTAGTACAAGCATTCGTCACAGAGCAATACATGTCCAGATACTGGCACTCGGCCATACACAAATACAGGGACTCAGCCCAATACATAATACATGAAATGGAATACATATCGACCCGACGAAGCGGGGAAACCCAAGTGGAGGCGAGAGCGAGAACACTCGCCTAAATCACCGGAAAGTCGAAAGTCTGGAATCCATGGAACTCGTGCATGCGCCATAAAATAATGTATATATGAGGAGAGAGAAAGTGTGAGAAGCCTAGAGAGAGAAAGGGACACAGGGAGACGCGGGTTGAGGAAGTGAGACGCGGGGGTACGCGTCGCAGGAATGGCAGACGCCGGAATAGCAAACGCGGAAATCACAAACGCGAGGATCGCGTCGCGAGAATAGCCGACGCGGGATAGCAGACGCGGGATTCGCAGACGCGGGATTCGCGTCGCAGAGATGCCTCAAACGCGAGATCTGCGTTCAAGTGCGGACGCGAGGGAAACGCGGACGCGGACGTGGGTTCTGCGTCGCGTCAATACAGAAACGCGCGGAGCGCGTTAAGAGATTGCCTAGACGCGGGGTGAGATCCGCGTTAGGAAAGTCTTGGCGAGGAAAATCACTCGCCGACAAGATTCCTTTGCTGCGCCCGACGAAGGGAAGTTCGGCCCCAATCCAAAAGGAGGGTACCGGCCCTAAGTCTTGCCAACGGAGAAGAACGCGGCCCCAATCCAAAAGGAGTGGCCGGCTCTTGAGTCTTGCCGACGAAGAAGAGCACGGCCCCAATCCAAAAGGAGTGGCCTGCTCTGAAAGAGTCATGTCCAAATGGAGAAAACGAACAGGAAGAGGAACCAGGAAGAGAGAGAGACAATACATGAGAGAGAAAGAGAGGGGGAGAGAGAGTGTGAGAGGTCCAAGAGAGAGAGAAAGAGAGGGAGTGAGAACAGGAGAAAGTGAGGGTGAGAATAGGAAAGAGAGAGAGATTCAGGAGGAGAGGGACCCAGGAGAGAGAGTGAGAGAGAAAAACGCAAGGAGAGAGAGAGGGAAAACGCAGAGGGAGAGAGAGAAAGAGAGATCCAACAGGGAGAGAGAGAAAAGGAAGGGGGGTTGCCCCCCCGGCTCCCGCACACAGCGCCCCCCCTTGGGGGCGCTCGGCCTGGCCGCCGACCAGGCGGCGGCGCCGGGCGGCGCCGGCCGCCGGCAGAGGAAGAGGGGGCGCTGCCCCCTCAACAGAGCAAAGGAGGGGGCTTGCCCCCCTCCAGCAGAGAGAAAGAGAGGGGGCTTGCCCCCCTCTCAGACCAAGCACAGGGGGCCCCGGTGGCCCCCTGGCCGCCCACGGCCGCCGGCACAGCGCCGGCGGCGCCAGACTGGGGTGGCGCCGGCCACCCCAAGGGGAAAAAGGAGGAGGGGGCTGTTGCCCCCTCCACAGCAGCGCACGGGGGCGCGAGGCCCCCGGCCGCGCCCAGGCCGCCGGCCTCGCGCCGGCGGCGGTCTGCCCACGCCGGGGCAGCGCCGGAGGAGAGGAGGGAGTCCGGCGAGGAGGTGGTTGGCCGGATCCAAGAGGAGGAAAGAAAAGAAAAGAAAAGAAAAGAAAAGAAAAGAAAAGAAAAGAAGAAGAGAGAGAAGATGGGGTTGATCCCACGCCGGCGCCGTGGTGGCCGGAGTTGGGTGCGGTGGTCACCAAAGAAGAGGAAGAGGAAGAAGAAGAAGTAGAGAAGAGAAAGAGAAAAATGAAGGAAAGAAAAAGGAAAAGAGAAGAAAAGGAAAATAAAGGGAGAGAGAGTGTGATGGGAGAGGGAATTAATGAGAGAGGGGAGAGTGGTGTCACCCACGTGGGCGAGGAATGGGCTGGAGTCGGTTGAGGAAAAAGAAAAGGAAGGAAAGAAAGAAAGAAAGAAAAGATTAAATAATAATATTATAATATGGCCGCGAAATATCGACTGTTCCAGAAAAATCCCCAAAAATACCCGGAGGTAGAAAACGTCATCCTGAGGAATAATATGAAATCGGTTTTCAGAAATAAAATCCCGTTTTCAAATTAAAAATCTAAAAGTCAGCCGCCGATACCGGTCTACACCGGGTCGGCCGGATTTTGATAAATTCTGAAAAATCCCAGAAAATGTATTAAAGAATAAAATATGATTTTAAGAAGTAAAGTGAAAGCGGAATTTGGAAATTCAATCCTGGTTGTAAACTAAAAATCCTGGAATCAACCAGCGATACTGGCCGATACCGAATCCGGTGGAATTTTCATAAATTCGTAAAATCCTCAGAAAAAGGTATTTAGGTAGGAAATATGATTTTGAGAAATAATGTCTAAAGACACTTTTAGTAATTCCAATTAGTTTGTAAATTAAAAATCTGGGAATCGGTCAGCGGTACTGGTCGACACCGGTTTTGAAGATTTTCAACTTAATTCAGAAAAATTCCAAAAAATCATAGAAAATCTAGAATATTGGAAAATGATGTTTAAAACTGAAATCGGTCAAATCGGAATACCGGAATGCCCAAATCGAGCAATACTCTAGGATCGGGCCCTCGGTTCAGACTAGGGCTAACTCCGAGTCCACGAATCCAAATCCAAGACAAAACGTTCATATAAAGAATTCATAATACAAAACAAATACAGGAAGTAAATCGAAAAATACGATCGAAAAATCTGAATACGCAACTAAGTACGTATTCCGGGAGCGGGGTGTTACATTCCATCCACCTTACAAAAAATTGCGTCCTCGCAATTTCGATAAGGGGTAAAATGAACACAAAGGGGACAAGGGTGGAATTTATACCAATTAAGATATGAAGCACTATAGGTAGGGCCCTCAAGTTGACTGATCAATAGTCAGAATATAGACGTTCTCTGCATTTCTGACTGTATTAATCTCCGAACGATGCCAAATAATACTGACTGATACCACAGCTTTGCAATAGAATTCCCGCTGTACTGCATACTTAATGTCGCTCTGAGAATAAGCCAGAATACTGAAGATAAAGAAAACCCTGATAGTCCTGAGCATAATAAAGAAGACCGATAATTGAGAATTCCGAATACCAGGCATCGATCACTCTGAAAGATATAGCAGAGAATGTAGAATATCCATAGAGAATCCCGACTATTAACTTCTGAAAGATAACCGTTCGAGATCAATCTAGAGAATACCCGAGCCTCATAGAGTTGGCCGAAGAGATCACATCATAGCTTCATTCAGGACCAGCCACTACCGCTCTAGTATATCCATATCTTAAGTTGGTATAAGGGCTTCGAAAAACCAAAACCGGGAAAGATAGGAAGAATTAGGGATCAAAGGAAAGATGATCAAGAAAAATAGATAACTCTGCACTTGTAGTTGGAATGTATAACCAAGACTCATGCATTCCAGTTGCAAATTTCTTTACCATTAATTTGCCGTCTGGACGTACTGAGGAGGTGAGAGCCTAAGCTCTGATACCAACCTGTAACGCCCCGATCCAGGCGGATACGGAGACATTACTGCAACGTATATACGCAAGTCAGAAGTACCTTCACGTATATACGCTAAGCATCAGTACAGGCAAGAATCAGAGTACGGAAGCAAGTGGTGCATTATACCTTCCAACAATGAGTACATTTACAGAGTTATCACCAGAGGTGACCCGATATTACAATAATATTACATCACCAGAATGGCGCAATTGCGGGAATACAAGGGATGTATAAGAGTGAACAGTAAAAAGGCACTCACGAGTTTACTAAAAGGAAACTCGAGAGGCACACAGGGGGGCCTGGAAGGATAGAGCTCTGGATGATCTGCTGGAGATCCACGCTACCGCTGCGCCACTCTGATTAGCAACCGGGAGAATCCACACGCTCCAAGCTCCAGAACCTGGACATGAGAATCCAGGGGAGTCAGATGAAACTCCCCAGGCGAGTGTGATGTGAAAGCCAAGTGGCGAGCCAGGATGAGTACAAGTGTATATAACAAGTGATATCAAGTAGGAAGTACTCATAATATGATCAGGTGAGAACAGGAGACAGGCGGTTTAGAATACGAGTATAGCAGGAATACATAACAGGAGTCATAACAGGTATACTCGGTGTCATAACAGGAATCGTAACAGGAATAACTGGATAACTCCTAAACTAACATAAAACCGATAAAACCGAATAAAACCGATCACGAGCAAAACCGATTGTACAAGCTTAGGTCACGGCCCCATGAGACTAGTACTTCGAAGGAATAATCCAAACAAGGAAACCCTCATCTATATACCTTTGTCTCATGTCACCGTAATCCGAGCGCGTACAACCCGAGTTACAAAACCACAGCAAATTGCATATTCGTATTTTATTATAATTGGGGCCGCCTAAGTTCCAAGCTTCAGTATGTGTCCCATTCCCACATACTTCCACTCACAACTTATATAGCCAGTTATTTGGAAACTGATGTAGTTCGATGAATCATGTTCTGGATGGGCCCCGTACATGCCCGGGACAACGGTTCAGGAGTATCCGGTGCTGAGCCGGAACGTACCGCTAGGTACCGGGACTTATGGACGCCCGAACAGGAATAGAGTATCGCAGATCCCATAGAAATAGGCCTAGGGCGTGTGCATACCCGGCATGAAAATCAGGAGTAGGGGTGCCAGTACACCCCACGGAATCCCTGGTGGCCGCCAGGTGATCCCTCAAGTATTTGGCCACGCGTGACTCGATAGTGCCACCATGAACATGATTAATCAGGGCCCATCAGTTTCCCCCAAACCAGGTGCAAGTTGTTTATTATAACTTACCAATATTAACAGATTACGGGAATAACTGGTCATGACAGGAAATGGCCCTACAGATTCAAGAGGTGGCCCCCCACAGATTCAAGAGGTGGCCCCCACCGGGTACGGTGTGGCACTTTGTTCCATGTGGCACTTTGTTCTGAGGGGATGGATTCTAGAGGTGGCCCCACAGATTCAAGAGGTGGCCCCCACCGAATATGGTGTGGCACTTTGCTCCGTGTGGCACTTAGTTCCATTCAGGATAACAGGTCAGGATTCCCGTAATGTGGTAATCACAAGTCAAGTATTAATATAACAGGGTACATAACAGGCATAACAGGAGGCAGGTAACCAATCATGTCAAGAGGTTGATATTAGTCCGGTGGCAAGTCATGTCATAACAAGGGGTCTTGCCAAGTGGTAACATGTCAAGTGCTAGATGATAACAAATCAGTTGTCAGGTGATATACATGTGTTAAAAGGTATCATGTAAATGACAAGTAGTATAAACAGGAGACAGGCATTAGCATGTAGTAAAGCAATAGCTGAGCACAACAAAGTGGAGCTGAACAAGCTGGGATACAGACAGCAAGCAGGATTTATCCCTGGAGCGTCTGGCAAGGTTACCGGGACAACTCGGCTTAAAGTGCGAGTAGAAAGTCTGGCAGCATCTCGCCTAGACGAATCTAGTGACAAAGCGCTGAACGCTGATCATGATGACCAGGCGGAGCCGAAGACCTGACGGTCCCAATCACTTCCCTTTCGGGACAGTGAGCGACCGGAGGCTGAATACCGAGAGACCTGCCGGCCGCAATCACCTCTCTTTCGAAACAGTGAGTGACCGGAGGCTGAACTGAGAACCTGACGGTCCCAATCACGTCTCTGACGAGATAGTGAGGAACCGGAGGCTGAAGCATGGAGAGACCTGCAGTGTTAGTACCACATGTTATAAAGCAGCAAGTACATCACAGGCATGGTATATGTACAGGAATGAAACTACCCTAGTACAAGCATTCGTCACAGAGCAATACATGTCCAGATACTGGCACTCGGCCATACACAAATACAGGGACTCAGCCCAATACATAATACATGAAATGGAATACATATCGACCCGACGAAGCGGGGAAACCCAAGTGGAGGCGAGAGCGAGAACACTCGCCTAAATCACCGGAAAGCCGAAAGTCTGGAATCCATGGAACTCGTGCACGCGCCATAAAATAATGTATATATGAGGAGAGAGAAAGTGTGAGAAGCCTAGAGAGAGAAAGGGACACAGGGAGACGCGGGTTGAGGAAGTGAGACGCGGGGGTACGCGTCGCAGGAATGGCAGACGCCGGAATAGCAAACGCGGAAATCACAAACGCGAGGATCGCGTCGCGAGAATAGCCGACGCGGGATAGCAGACGCGGGATTCGCAGACGCGGGATTCGCGTCGCAGAGATGCCTCAAACGCGAGATCTGCGTTCAAGTGCGGACGCGAGGGAAACGCGGACGCGGACGTGGGTTCTGCGTCGCGTCAATATAGAAACGCGCGGAGCGCGTTAAGAGATTGCCTAGACGCGGGGTTAGATCCGCGTTAGGAAAGGCTTGGCGAGGAAAATCACTCGCCGACAAGATTCCTTTGCTGCGCCCGACGAAGGGAAGTTCGGCCCCAATCCAAAAGGAGGGTACCGGCCCTAAGTCTTGCCAACGGAGAAGAACGCGGCCCCAATCCAAAAGGAGTGGCCGGCTCTTGAGTCTTGCCGACGAAGAAGAGCACGGCCCCAATCCAAAAGGAGTGGCCTGCTCTGAAAGAGTCATGTCCAAATGGAGAAGACGAACAGGAAGAGGAACCAGGAAGAGAGAGAGAGACAATACATGAGAGAGAAAGAGAGGGGGAGAGAGAGAGTGTGAGAGGTCCAAGAGAGAGAGAAAGAGAGGGAGTGAGAACAGGAGAGAGTGAGGGTGAGAATAGGAAAGAGAGAGAGATTCAGGAGGAGAGGGACCCAGGAGAGAGAGAGAGAGAGAGAGAAACGCAAGGAGAGAGAGAGGGAAAACGCAGAGGGAGAGAGAGAAAGAGAGATCCAACAGGGAGAGAGAGAAAAGGAAGGGGGGTTGCCCCCCCCGGCTCCCGCACACAGCGCCCCCCCTTGGGGGCACTCGGCCTGGCCGCCGGCCAGGCGGCGGCGCCGGGCGGCGCCGGCCGCCGGCAGAGGAAGAGGGGGCGCTGCCCCCTCAACAGAGCAAAGGAGGGGGCTTGCCCCCCTCCAGCAGAGAGAAAGAGAGGGGGCTTGCCCCCCTCTCAGACCAAGCACAGGGGGCCCCGGTGGCCCCCTGGCCGCCCACGGCCGCCGGCACAGCGCCGGCGGCGCCAGACTGGGGTGGCACCGGCCACCCCAAGGGGAAAAAGGAGGAGGGGCTGTTGCCCCCTCCACAGCAGCGCACGGGGGCGCGAGGCCCCCGGCCGCGCCCAGGCCGCCGGCCTCGCGCCGGCGGCGGTCTGCCCACGCCGGGGCAGCGCCGGAGGAGAGGAGGGAGTCCGGCGAGGAGGTGGTTGGCCGGATCCAAGAGGAGGAAAGAAAAGAAAAGAAAAGAAAAGAAAAGAAAAGAAGAAGAGAGAGAAGATGGGGTTGATCCCACGCCGGCGCCGTGGTGGCCGGAGTTGGGTGCGGTGGTCACCAAAGAAGAGGAAGAGGAAGAAGAAGAAGTAGAGAAGAGAAAGAGAAAAATGAAGGAAAGAAAAAGGAAAAGAGAAGAAAAGGAAAATAAAGGGAGAGAGAGTGTGATGGGAGAGGGAATTAATGAGAGAGGGGAGAGTGGTGTCACCCACGTGGGCGAGGAATGGGCTGGAGTCGGTTGAGGGAAAAAGAAAAGGAAGGAAAGAAAAAAGAAAGAAAAGATTAAATAATAATATTATAATATGGCCGCGAAATATCGACTGTTCCAGAAAAATCCCCAAAAATACCCGGAGGTAGAAAACGTCATCCTGAGGAATAATATGAAATCGGTTTTCAGAAATAAAATCCCGTTTTCAAATTAAAAATCTAAAAGTCAGCCGCCGATACCGGTCTACACCGGGTCGGCCGGATTTTGATAAATTCTGAAAAATCCCAGAAAATGTATTAAAGAATAAAATATGATTTTAAGAAGTAAAGTGAAAGCGGAATTTAGAAATTCAATCCTGGTTGTAAACTAAAAATCCTGGAATCAACCAGCGATACTGGCCGATACCGAATCCGGTGGAATTTTCATAAATTCGTAAAATCCTCAGAAAAAGGTATTTAGGTAGGAAATATGATTTTGAGAAATAATGTCTAAAGACACTTTTAGTAATTCCAATTAGTTTGTAAATTAAAAATCCGGGAATCGGTCAGCGGTACTGGTCGACACCGGTTTTGAAGATTTTCAACTTAATTCAGAAAAATTCCAGAAAATCATAGAAAATCTAGAATATTGAAAAATGATGTTTAAAACTGAAATCGGTCAAATCGGAATACCGGAATGCCCAAATCGAGCAATACTCTAGGATCGGGCCCTCGGTTCAGACTAGGGCTGACTCCGAGTCCACGAATCCAAATCCAAGACAAAACGTTCATATAAAGAATTCATAATACAAAACAAATACAGGAAGTAAATCGAAAAATACGATCGAAAAATCTGAATACGCAACTAAGTACGTATTCCGGGAGCGGGGTGTTACACGTTCAGCCAGAGACATCTAGGAAACACGGACTTTCTGAGTCCCGTGTTCTGTCGCAGAGATGCGGGTCTTGTGTTTCTGAGAAGAGACACAGACCTCGCGTTGCTGAACATCGCGTTTAAGAGGTGAGGCCTCAAAAATACAAGCTTCTTGAGCTTCGCGTTTTGGCCTCCAAACGCATACTTCGCGTGTCCTGTGCAGCTCAGAAGGGACGCAGGCATGGGCCTTGTGCTCTGTATCTATTAGACAGATAGTTGTTCTAACTTCTTGAGTCTGTTGTAGACGTGCGTGTCGCCTCTGTCGATGTTCGGCATTCTGGTTACGCTGTATGGGTGTTGGTAACCCCTGGTAACCTGGAGCTGAGGAAGAGGAAGGGCGTGGCTAGGTTGACCTTCAACAACGTTGGCCTCGCAGGTCTCATAAGAGACATTGACGCCGGCCTTACATGTGATGCGGCCAGCAATGATGCTCTCTGTGCAGGCCATCTTTGGAGAAGTGTCTAAAGAGACTTGAGAACGGATCTCCGAGGACACCTTGCAAAACTGCCGCGTCCTAGGGCTCTTGGAGCCAGAAGAGAGGAACTCTTCATACTTTACCTGGTTGAATTTCACGACAAGCGATTCGACTGTTCTTCCCATGAAGATGACGTCACCTTGCGCCACAACTTGTTCATCAGCAGAGAAAGTAGTCTCCAGCGGAGTCGTCATCTCTTGTTTGCTCGGGAATTTTTTTTTTGAGAATACGAGTCGTAAAATTTTCTTTAATCAAATGAAAGATTACAATAATCTCAAACAATTCCGATTACAAGAGAGAAGATATTCAAGCTTAAATCTTCTTTTTATTTAATGCTAGGTTTTTGACGCAGTATAAAGTGAATCTTGTTTTCTGTTGAACGGGGTGAACGTCAGTATCTTCTGAGAATCTTCTTTTCGGACTATGGACAGAGTAGCACAACTCCTATTCAATGAAATCTCAAAGAGACTTGAGGCAAAAACTTATACTGAGCAAGTTATTTGAAGAGTTAGCTCTTTAGTATTCCTCAGCTGCAAATTTTTGTCTGAAATCCCTTGACCAAAAGTTCAACATCAACTTCTAACCGATTCTAATTTTTTGACCCCTCTTTAGTAGCAAACTAGGCTATTTATAGGAGTTTCAGGAGTAAAACTATCCCCTGAAAATCCTCCATAATTGGGGTTAACTCTCCTCATTATGTGGGTGATAACGGTCCTGATAATGAGGGCAGTTACAATTGAGATGTATGGCTCTTTCATGGTTGAAACGCGGGTTTCGAGCCTCGCGTGTTGGATGCCGACTCCGAACCTTGCTAGACGCGGACTTCAAACTTTGTCAGACGCAGGCTTCATGCTCTGCATCTTGAGATTGCAGTGATGTTGAGACGCGGACTTCAAACTCTACGTTTTGACTAATGCAGTGAAGCGGAGACACAGACTTCGCTCCATGCATCTTGGCGTTGTAATGAAGCGGAGACGCGGACTTTGCTCCACGCGTCTTGGCGCTGTAGTGAAGCGGAGACGCGGGCTTTGAGCCCCGCATTTTGACTTTGCATAAATGGCTCTGATTAGCCTCGCGTCTGGAGTACAGATTCTGCTCTCTGATGACTTATCCTTAGTGATTTTTAGATAGTCTACATACTCGTATCATTGTTATATGATTATTCTAGTACACTGGACATTGTATTCATGTAAATACCTGTTGTACTGAACACTGTTACTTCATATACATATATTACCGATACACAGATATACTATTTCACTGGATATTATTTTTTCATATATTTGTATCATCGCTACATGGATACTCGATACACAGTTATATCATGTTCATATATCACTGTTACATGGATTCACCGGTATACATGCGTAGCTTGTTTCTGTATTCTATTGCATGGATCACTATTCATATTACATGAATTACTGCTACATGGATATTCATGTATTTCTATTACATGATTGTTTCCCGTTACTAATATTGATATTCCCGTTATTGGACATGTGAACTGTTGATATGCGACTTGTGGAACTAAGTGCCACGTGAGTCCAAGCCACAAGGGGCTACCTCTAGAATCCCATATATCTTGTTTTTCATTTCCTGTTATCTTGTTTCATGCTATCAACAGAGCTCATGTTCTGTTAGCGTGTTATATGTACCACGCACTGTACTTGTTCCTGATACACTGTGTAGTTTTAATATACTAAATATAATACGAGATTGGTGGAGACTTGACGATTGACTAAATCTTATTTGGTGAATGTACTGGATCCATATTTTATCTCACTGTAGGGGATGGTAGTGTTGGCTACCGATTATATATAGCTCCAATGAGCTCCCGTTTCTCATTTCCTGCTCTCCTCTTAGCGGAGGGCCCTAGTCTCAGCAATCAGGGAGTGTTAACGCCACGATCCCAGATATACACGGGATACACCCACCCGATTAGAGTTTCTTGACCATTGGGTTTTCAATTAACGCAACAAAATAACATAAACAATTGTAACATCTGAAACGTTTGATATTTAGTTACTCTCTCGTTCGGATCATGGTACCCGTATGTCATATTCTGATGGGTTCGGTCGGAGTGCAGGCTCCGATGTGAACTGCCATTGGTATGGGATACTGAAAGAGATGAATTAAAATACCAGGTGGTACTGATTATTATTATTGTATAAATACATGACTTGTCTGATACATGTATATTACTGTTCAGTTGTAATTGTTATTATTCCTGATATTTTATACACTATAATGCCACCTGTATACCTTATTACACTTCCTGATACTTCTTACACTTCATGTGCTAACATACTATCCATATACACGTATACTCTGCATTCCATGTATTCTGTTTCATGCATACCCTGTAGACATTGTTAGTGTATATTCACAACACTGTAGTAAGGTTATTTTGCATATTTCATATCTATATATTCATATTCATTATGACGCTGTTATGCTACTGTTATTATTAAATTAAAGAAGATATATAAAGTAATTAAAACTTGATTCATGTTACTTATACACACTAATGTAATTAGGAACACTTAATACTGTAACATATTACACATATTGAGAATAATATATAAATGGCATAACATTATTGACTGTAGTAATGTAATCCCCCAAAGTGATTTACCTATTATTTTTGGCAGCACAACTCGGACATATAAACTGATAGTAATGACATAAAATTAAAAACATGCTATTTGTTGATGATGTTAAAATATGATACTTGTATATTTCTCTCGACTATTATTATCATTATATTGTATCACCGGTATTTAAACATGATTATCTATTACTATCGTGATTGTATTACTGTAGTATATATTACTATTTTTTTATTTTACCACTCACTGGGTCGCTTTATAACAACCCTGGGTTGTGTGCCCTGATTGGAGAGTCGAGATATCATACTACCAGATATTTTACGGGATACACATAGGAGACTCATCATCTATATTATTCATATATATTTTTATTATTCTGTCTTTATTTTTTTTATTTATTCATATTTCACAACTATCATGGTCACTGACCCCTTTTGCAGGTATTCTTGTACTTATTTAACGCTAGAAATATTGTGTATATTGTGTTTATTCCTTTTACTGAGGCTTAGTATACGTACGTGAGAGTATTTCGCCCTGCGTATGTGATTAGTCTACAATTCTGCATTATTACATCGCATTTCCCTACTGATTTATGAATAAAATGACGCTTCTCACCCGTATTTTGGTCTATTTTGTAGATAATCAAGAGTTCAAGGGTAAAGTCAGAATAAGAGCTTAATTAAATCTAAATTTCGAGTAATTAAATTTATTACTTGGAGGCCAAGTTAGAAAACTTCTAGAAGAAATATTGGAATCAAAAATTGGGAACGAATCTTAATAAACTCGGATCCAATTCACCAAAAACTAGATATAATAAGGAGTTCCTCGTAGCTGGACGAAACCAGGACCAAAACCAGGGACTTCGATCCCTGGTATTGCCGTAGAAATGCGGCAAAAGTCGCATTTTCGCGGCCCTATGGTGGGCTCATGTGTCGATCTTCTATGCGTAGCCTCATCTCACCTTCCAGATGCTTCTTTTGCCAACCAAAAACGAGGAGGAGAGGGTTATAGGCTAGGCTTTCCCTCTCTTCTAGTTGTAAAGTAGGATTTTCTTCTTCTTTTATTTTGTATTTTCATTTTGTTTTTAGAACTTGTAGTAGGGCTGAGATGATTCAGAGAGAGACAGAGAAATATTGATGTAATAGATGGTGATAATCTATGTAAAGGTGTCTCCTCTCTTCTCCACTGTAATGTTCTCTATCTTCTACATGATACTTATCTAGTTTTTCTTCTCATGGCAATCTAACTACTAATCACTAACTAGCTAACCACTTACTTGATAATCCACATGAATCTAATAGCATCTACAAGGCTTTTCTCTTGCAAGAGACATTGATGGCTCATGGTGATGGATTCTAATATTCTAACGTTCTAAAATCTAACTCACTAACAAGCTAACATGTAATGTCTTTTTTATTTCATGCTCACCTCTACTCTGTTTTGATGATCTAATAGTAACTTACAACTTATTGTGTGGAATGGATGTGTTTGAATGTGGAAGAACAATCTTATGTGCCATGTTTTGTATCGTCTCTTGAAGCCAAGGATTAGTGATGGCCAAGGATCCATGTGAGGCAACTATCACTAAGAGGTTAGCATGATTAGTGGAGCAATTAGTAGTTAGTAGTCATGAGTTTTCTTCCATCGTTTTCTCCTTTCTTTTTACTTTATTTTAAAAATAATTTTCTAAATTTTTTTATCACTTTCCTATCGTTGTTTTCACCATCTTCTTCATCATTATTTTCATTTTCTTTACTACAAGTTTCATCTTCTCTTTTTCTATTTTGTTTTTAAACCCACTTTCTAAATCACTCCACTTTCTATTTTATTTCTATCTTCTTGTTTTGCTTTTTCAATTCCACAACCACTTCTCATTGTTTTTACTTTGCCGTTTTCATCGCTTTCTCCACCTATCACTTCTAGATTTTTTTCTTTTTCTTTTTCTCATTCTTAACAAAGAAGAAATTGTTAACAACCGACGTGAATAAGAATTATTAATGCTTCTATCGCCTCCTGTCCCTGTGGATTCGACCCGTTGAGTCAATGCTACAACGGAAGTATCGAGGGAACATTAGCACACACGCTTTTATACTGATTTCATAAAACACACATTTTCAAGTGCTAATTCCATCCCGATCAAAATTTTGGTATGTCACCTAGCATTTCCATATCCACGGGATCGGAGCATTACATTTTATTCATGTAATTTTATGTTTAATTGTAAACTTAAGTTAGAGAAGAGATTCATGAGAGGATGAGAGGAAGAATTGTATTAAGAGTGACACTTATGTAATCCGTTTTCCTTTCTTTCACCGTTTTTCAATCGAATCTAAAGTTTACCTTTTATTCTTCTTCTTAACTCTTTTAGTTTTCATTACTGTCTAGCAACGTAAGAGCCTTGCCATTGCGAGTGTCACCAATAGCCCATGACAATGGATTCTTTCTAAAGTCTATCATTTCATGCTTGCTTCATGTAGTCTTGATGATGTAAATGTGGACAGGGACTGAATCTAATCTTATGGGCTTTGCGTTGATCGCCTCCACTTCAAAGTAAAATCGTTGATGAAGATTAGGGTAAGCAATCGGCCAAGAAGAGTTAAGTATTATTTAGTTTTCCTTTCTTTATTTTTTAGTTTAGAAACACTCTTTTCTTACTTTTTAATTTTTTTTCTTTTTAACGTTGTTTTCCTTTAACGCCAACACTATCTTCTCTTCTTCTAACTCAACTTTTAGTTTCACTCTTCTTTTCTTTGAAAACAAAGAAGAAACATTTTAACTGATTTTTAGTAACTTAGAAAGACTTAACGCTTCTATCGCAGTTCCTCCTTAAGAATCACGACCTGCACATCCACTTGCTATAACGGTAGTATTGAGCTACTTAGCACGTTCTTAATCATTAATTCTAAACATATTTTTTCTGTGCAGGTTCAGACTCAATCAAATACATCTTGGTGGAGAGACTTTTTGTCATATACAATGTCTCTAACCTTGACCACAAAATCGTAACTGTTTCTTCACCCATCACATTGTACATGACCATGTCTGCGGGACATAATTGGATCGTATTTGTCGCCTTTAGATCCAACTCTTCCCAATCCTCATGCACGTTTTTGCTGACTTTTTCTGCCATGTTTTTTCTTATTCTTTTTCTTCTCCAATTCGATTGGGTTTTCTTGGACCATCATATCCTCTTGAAAACAAGGCAATATCCTAACACATTGCCCCTGAAGTTTTCTCTAGGAATTTTGGAGTTGTATCTAGCAAGTCAGATGTCTACAGTTATAGGATGATGATACTTGAAATGGCAAGAGGCAGAAAAAAATTTAAATGTAGCTATCCAGAATAGTAGTGAAATCTACTTTCCACATTGGATACGTGACCATCTAGATCACTATAGGGACCTACAAGCTTTAGGTATTACTTCAGAGATGGAAGGACTTGCAAGAATGATGGTTTTAGTCAGTTTGAGGTGCATCCAGACAACTCCTAAAGATCGGCCCTCCAAGCTCACAGTTCATGTATTCGCCGCAATATATGCTCTGTATAATACATATTGTTACATGTGCTCTTCATCAATTTTTATATTTGTGAAATAAGTTTAGAACTCTTTGTCATGAGCTGACAGTAAGATCCTATTTGACATTATTCATAATTATTAATATTGTGTCTATACAATGTTACATATTTCATATGTAAGAGAGCATTTACTACCTTGATTTTTATTATTATACTTCGTGTATTACTATATACATAACATTCTTAACTATAACTTTTGTAATATATTCATATAAGCGAAGCAAATTTGTATTGGGTGACTGCATCCTAAAGTGAGTATAGTTCATTTCTAACTCATGTCGAACTGTCCTCAAGCGTCTAATGCTAGAAAGTAGATTTTTCTTCACTTTCACATGAAGTGGTTGAATCTTTCCTCTATAACTCTTCTTGTGCTTTCTACACTTCAATGGGAGTAAGATGCAATTGGCACGATATGTGGCGTGCAAGATTTTAGCAACAACTGTGTGATATATGTATCACATCTGCTCGTTCTGAAAAAGAAATATGCGTGTTCTTAAGAAACAATCTCTAGAGGTACTAAGATTTCTTGAGATAAAACCATGAGGTAACCCCCCTCCCCGACGTTTCATTAATAAGAGCATAACGAAATAACCTAAAGACTGAATGTTACAAATATGTAAATACATTCACAATTGATCCTTCAGAGAATAGATGCACTAAGATTAGCACACTGTCCTAAATAGGAAGACCATGTTGAAGTTTGTATATCTTTTGAAGTTTCCTTGAATGGAAAGATTTCTCTAATTTTAATTTTTTTTTGCTTTCAGGTATTGTCAATACCAAAGATAGCATATAAGAATAATAATTATAAATCATATCGATTAACATCGTATTCCCACAGATTTGACCTCTCTTTGTTATGAAAGGATTAGTTGAATGCTTGAACTATCAAAAAACTTGTCACAACTTAACTAGGTCCGCCAAATTTTATAATCATCACAATATTTTCAAAATTAAAGGTGCACTGTGCAATTGATCTGTAAGATTCTTTTGCTAAATGGGTTTTAAGCGATGCGACAGGAAAGAATAGAGAGACAATAACAACATATAAGATAGATAGTTTTGTGTGGAGAATAAATTAGTCACATAAGAAAAATTTATTAGACTGTATCAAGTGCAGTTATTGCACCCACAAAGTGATGAGCACACTCACTAACACACCCAACTAATTAATAAGCACACCCCTAAAAATGCACTCATTCTTCCCAAAATGTCCTCTCTCTCGTTCCCTTTCCTTCATCCTATTCCTCGCGAAGGCGGCAACAGGTCACCGTCGGGGTGAGAAAGAGGAGGGAGAAGAAGAGGGGATCACGGTGGGGGGCCGCGTCGCCCATCGCCGCCTACGCGAGGAAGAGGAGGAAGGAGTGGGAGGGGATCGCAACGACGAGTGGCGAAAGGAGAAAGAGAGGGGAAGAATGAGGAAGAGGGAGGCATTTTGGTCTTTTCTCATAAGGCTTAAAGTGTTCAAAAAATAAATGACAGTTTCATAGTTTTAGAGCTGGTGTGCTCATCACTTTTGTGGGGTGCAAATAATCGCACTCGATTGTATGATTCAATTCTTTTTGAATCTTTATTTTTGGGCATGTTAACTCTGAGCTCACTTAAGAGCATATATGCAAATTAATTCAAAAACACAAGAAGATATAAGTAATACAAATAAACTAAGGATAAATATGTAATATTGATTATTCATTTTAGCCATCTACTACGGTGGTGGAACTACATTATTTCGAGCATCCAAAAATCTTAGACATTTTGATTTTTCCCTCATTATTTAGTAGCCGCAAAAAAACTACCAAACTAATAAGTCAAATCAACTATATCACTAAGATCTGACTCATTGATAATATGCGTGGATGGGAGAGTTCAATTCAAGACTCAAGTGTTAATAAAAGGGGGGCGGTTAGCTCATGAGTTTCCAAGTTTAAAATTTAGCTGGGTCCTTTGCTTAAAAAAAACAAGTGGATTTTATAATACCCTAACGTTTTCTAAGAAAGTTGTTACTTGATTTTGCTTTATGTATATTTTCGTACCGATCTTTTTTTTTTTTTTTTTTTTTGAGAAAGAAGCTAGAGGTCACCCTCAAGTCTTTACAAAAACACACAACACTAATTATCCAAATTAAATCTCTCATTCGACAACTGTGAGAATTAAACTTGAGACATCCCTTTTGAGAAGAAGGGGTGTTACCGGTGGGCCAAACCACTAGTACTCTATATCAAACTTTTTGTTTTTTTAATATATGCACATATGCCCTTTATCAATAAAAAGTCAACAAAATTTGAGTTATTTTTTTAGAAACTGAATCATAGTTCACCTAATTTTATTACATATAAAATAACTAAGTTATCGATCTCAAATAATTGTACTAATTAATTAAAAAATAAAATGGATTAATTAAAGCAATATAATTAATAAAATAGGACCAATATTGATAGAATAGAGCTCAGTTTTCATGTTGTAAACCATAAAATTAATTAACCATGATTTAATTTGTTAAAATTCAGCATAAATTAATTAGTCTTGAACAACCATTGAAAAAGAAACGATTTGCAATACAATTCAAAAAACACAAGGCCATCTACAAAAAGAAATATGTAATTCTCAAATAAAAAAGACGTATACTAAAAGACTCAAAAAAAAAGTCAAAAAATACCCGTTAGGATCTCAACCGACTCTAGTTTGAAATCTGGCCGAGTCTGATCTGGGGAGAGGTTAGCCATTAGATTAATGCCTCATTAATAAATACCTTTTTAAACACTCACCGAATCTTGATTTCACGTTCAAGTCTGATCTGAGTAGAGCTTAGCCGTTGGATTAACCCCTCAATAATAAAATTCCTTTTTAAACGCATCTCCCTCTCTCTCTCTCTCTGAAACCCAAAACGAAAACCCCAAAACGAAAACTCAAAAACCCCTCCCTTACCTTTTTTTCTTGCTCTCTCAAAGCCCAATCTCAAACCCTAACCAAATCGAAAAGAAATTTACCCCTTTCTCACGATCTGGATGCAAGCAAATCAAGGCGTCGAAGATCACCGACGATCTGGAGATGGAAAGTTCCCTAGCTATCCAATGGTTCTTGTCTAGATCCCTATTACAGCGGAATAAAGGTATTGTTCTCTTTTTTTTTTTCTTTTCCCTATTTCTTCTTCTTCTTCTTTTGATTTTGTTTTGTTTGTTGACTGTTCCTTTTTTTTTGGAGCCGTTTAATGTTAACAGGTTCATGTGTCCTCTGCGATCGGATCATTATCCAAGTGCTTGATGATTCCACCGACCCAATTGCTAATTAAGGTAATAATCCTAGTTTAAATAAGTAAAGATTGACAATTTCATCTTTCTTTTCTTTTCTTTTCACATTGGGTTTCTTCTACAATTCTCGCTTTCTTGATTCTCGGGGAGAAAAAACAAATTTACTTTTTTAGTTCTTTAATTGGTTTAACATTTACGCAAATGCTTGGTTCCCGAATTTGACCCGGGTATCATTTTTTTCCTCTGCGATTGGATCATTATCCAAGTGCTTGATGATTCCACCGACCCAATTGCTAATTAAGGTAATAATCCTAGTTTAAATTAGTAAAGATTGACAATTTCATCTTTCTTTTCTTTTCTGTTCACATTGGGTTTGTTTTCTTCTACAATTATCGCGTTCTTGATTCTCGGGGAGAAAAAACAAGTTTACTTTTTTAGTTCATTAATTGGTTTACCATTTACGCAAATGCTGGTTCCCGAATTTGACCCGGGTATCATTTTTTCTGTTCCAATCCCTGCAACCGAGGTGTTTTTGGTAGCAGCTTCTGCAAAAGAACATAATTCATGGGGGATTAATTGCAATTCAGTGACAAGTTTAGTTTCTGTTATGACCTGTGTTAATAGTCAATTCTATTTCTCCAATGGATAATTAAGAAGTCTCTGCATCACTTTTATATTTCGTTAATGATATCCTTCCTGATTCAAATTCTGTCTTTAGTTAATAATAACCTGACATTTGTCATCACTTTAACATTGATAAAGATACTACTTGGTGTTTTGATTTTAAGTTGCCTTTTTTTGTATTCCCATTTTGTTAGAGGAAAGAAATCATCAACAATAGTCTGTTATATGTTAAAATATGCTAAAAAGCTTTTCTGTGATTTTATTGTTATATTCTGTAATTAAATTGCATGTGAATGTTTTATATGTCAATCGCTAGGATCCGGTGTTAAATGATGGTGCTTGTAATAATAGTAAAGGGAAAGATGGCAAAAGGGATCACATCCATAGATTGCTTACCCCTGGCCAGGTGTTTGGTAACTATACAAATTGATTGCTTAATCCTATTTCTGATGTCATTAATGAGAATATACTTTGTTATTTCTAGTACATATTAATGCCTTGTAGAATCAGGGTACCTTTAGGAATTTTTTTAGAATTGAACTCTCCTATCTTCATCATTGTGTTGTTATTACTGTCTTTGTTATGGCATTTATATTCTAGGATGTGAAAGAATTGGATCTCTTAGTTATTACCTAGGTATATTCACAAAGGAACCTTAACTGTTTTATTCCATGATGGGCATAATCCCTCCCATGATATGCAGGAAGTGAATGATTTCTACTTAGATCACAAAAAATATAGGTGAACTTTCCATTTTAAATGATCCTTACTCCTTAGGTCCTTTGTTTCATTCTGATGTGTTAATAGGTATATGATGTTTGAGCAGTATGCACCTTTGCAGTAAACTTATGCTAATATCATGACCAATATCAATTATTGACACACTCATAACATTACTTCTTAGTAGTGTGCACAACTAAACACACTAATCTGACTTTCTATAATATGGCGCAGGGTTCAAATCCTAAGAAGCAATTTAGCAATAAGTAAAAAAACATGGTGTTCTGTAGATGGCTGGAAATTTTTTTATTGTTAGCCACAACAGGTACATGTACCTTAAACACACATAAAGAGAACAATTATCTCCATTATTTAAGGGAGAGAGCGGAGGAGTTTCAAGCAAAGTAGAAGCATTAGAGATTTTCAAGCAACTAGTGCACTTTCCATACCTAACAGACTATTAGACTTGGAAACATAGACAAAGTTACTAGGCACCCATATTGGCCACCTATTTTGGGCACTTGATAGAAAATAAAATTATTCTGAAAATTTAGAATAGTGAGCATTTACATTTTATGGAAATAGATGAGGTAATATAGTTTGTGTGCATGCACGGCTTGGTGGGGGGTGGGATGGGTGTTTACAGAGAATCAATTCTTTAGTCCTTTGTTGTGTTGTGGGGGTTGGTGGTAGGATGCTCAGGGGAATACGAAGTTGATCTAGATGCCAGGGATAAGCCATTCTTGTATCTTACATTTCATCTACTGCATATGTTTCAATCTCCCAATTAGGATGTTTCGATCTCCCAATTAGGATGTTTCTAATTATTATTTTTATTTTGTTGACCAAATTTATAACTATTTACATGATTAGGATATGTACTAAGCCAATTTTAGGACTGGATTGTTTATTCATCTCATATTTTTTTATGATATACAGTTTTGTTGTTGGATCTTGTGCTATTATGACACTTTGAACATTTTTTATTTTGATCTCACTTGGAATCAAGGCTGGAAGGCAATAGCCCGATGATAGAATGGAAGCAACTTAAAAAGATCTTTATTTTCTGTTTAAGGAGTATAACCTCGCTTCCTTCTTCCTTGACTATGGGCCTGTTTGGTTGGTTGCAAAACTTTGCAAAATGCAAAAAGTTTTGCAACTTTACCATTTACACTTGTTTGTTTCCATTTGCAAAATGCAAAAACTTTTTCCACTTTACAGTTGCTACAGTTAAATTTGTGGTCATTTAATTCTCACTTTTACACTCATATTTTCTCACTTGCAGTTGCTACAGTTAAATTTGTGGTCATTTAATTCTCACTTTTACACTCATATTTTCTCACTTGCAGTTGCTACAGTTAATTTTGTGGTCATGTAACTCTCACTTGTAGTACACCAATTCAAAACAGTTACTTGATAATCAATATATAATTTAATATTTTTAAATTTAATATTTTAAATAGTGTTCAATTTCTTATTTAAGTATTTAATTATTTTATATTTTTAATCTTTAATTTTTTATTATTTTTAATATTGTTTTAATATATAATATTTTACTATTATAATTTACTATTTTTATTTAATATTTTATTTAATATTTTATTATTTTATTAATACTTATTCCATTTTTTATTATTTTATTTAGAGTAAATATTTTATTAATATAACAATATTATACTATAATATAAAATTACTATATATTTAGTTATTTAATTTTTAATATAAAAATTACTTTATTAATATCATAATAATTTTTATTATTATATTAATATTTTGTTATGTTAATATTGTAATAAAGTATTTAATTATTTTATATTTTTAATCTTTATTTTTTTATTGTTTTTAATATTGTTTTAATATTTAATATTTTACTATTATAATTTACTATTTTTATTTAATATTTATTATTTTATTAATACTTATTCCATTTTTTATTATTTTATTTAGAGTAAATATTTTATTAATATAACAATATTATACTATAATATAAAATTACTATATATTTAGTTATTTAATTTTTAATATAAAAATTACTTTATTAATATCATAATAATTTTTATTATTATATTAATATTTTATTATGTTAATATTGTAACAAAGTATTTAATTATTTTATATTTTTAATCTTTAATTTTTTATTGTTTTTAATATTGTTTAATATTTAATATTTTACTATTTTAATTTACTATTTTTATTTAATATTTTATTTAATATTTTTTTATTTTATTAATACTTATTCCATTTTTTATTATTTTTATTTAGAGTAAATATTTTATTAATATAACAATATTATACTATAATATAAAATTACTATATATTTAGTTATTTAATTTTTAATATAAAAATTACTTTATTAATATCATAATAATTTTTATTATTATATTAATATTTTATTATGTTAATATTGTAATAATAATTCAGTATAATAATACTTTAATGATAATTTATTATTAAATTATAATTATATTTTACTTTGTTATTTTTATATTTCTATAATATTACAATAATATTATAATAAAATTTATACTATAATAATTTTCAAGTATTTTTAATATTATTACTATATTTTTACTATATTTTATTTCTTTTAACATTTTTTAATATTTATATTTTACTAGTATTCTTAAAATTTTATTAATGTTCTTTAGATTTTCTTAAGATTTTATATCATTTATTTAATTAATATTTTATTAATATTATTATTATAAATAAAATATTAAGATTATTAATTTTTTATCTCAAATTTATTAATACAATTTAATTTGCTATATTAGATTTAATTTAATAATATTTATATTATTTAAATCACTGCTACAGTTAATTTTGTGGTCAACTTTTCCACTTTCACTTTTACATTACCAACCAAACACCGTAAAACACAAATACTTTACCATTTACACTTTCACTTTACCAACCAAACACCGTAAAACACAACATACTTTTCCATTTACACATCACTTTATCAACCAAACACCGTAAAACACAATATATTTTCACTGCTACAGTTCACTTTTTCCATTCTCATTTTACAACTTACGACTTGCGACGTTTTGCAACGAACCAAACAGGCCCTATATCTATGCATGTCTTGATTCATTAAAGTAGCACTTGGTATTTTTTTATTCTTTTCGGAACCCCGTAGAGATGAATTGGAAAACTCTTGCTATGCATTTTAGTGTTGTACAATGGTTGATTCTTCCTGCTCAATACACTGTGATCTAAGTAGAATTATTGTATTGTTATTATTATTCATGTCATCCTATTTTCGTTATGGTATTTGTATTCTTAGATGTGAAAAAATTGGAGGTCTTAGTTAATTACCTCTGTATTCATAAAGAAACCAAAACTGTTTTATTCCATAATGGGCATAATTCCTCTCAGATATGTTGCAAGTGAATGACTTTTACTTAGATCACAAAATAGCAGGTGAACTTTCTATTTTTAAATGATAGGTCTTTTTCTCATTTGATGTGTTATTAGGTATATAGTATTTCAACAGTATGCACTTCTATAGTAAATTAAGCTAACATCGTGAACAATTAATTTGCCTTCCCTTCTGACCAAATTGATATCATGTCCATATCAACTATTGACCCTCTCATAACATTACTCCCTAGTAGTTTGCACAACTAAAAGCCACTAATATGACTTTCAAATATTAAAAAGTAATTTAGCAACAAGTAACAACAATGTGTTCAGTAAATTGCTGGAGAGATTTTATGTAAGTAGCCATACCAGGTACATGTACCTTGTAAAAGTAATCATCAGCCACAACCATAACTTTTCTCACCAAATTGACCATAGTTTCTCAAATTCAGCCATCTTGGAAACAAATTGGTAATCTTTGGCAAATGCCTGCACTAGAAAAGTCAAAAGAAAACTGAAACAATTTTAGGGTAATAGTCGACCAATATTTTTTGTGCACAATTGATCTGCATGGGGTTTGGTTTATTTGCATGACATTGATTTAGCATCCTTGTGTTTGCATTAGGACATGGCATGGTTTAGGTATGGGGGATCTTTTTCTAGGTTTTTCATTCTTTATAGGACTTCTTTTTCCTTTCTTTCTGGGAATTCTTTACCTCGTAGGTTTTAAATCCTTTTCCTTTTTCTTTCTAGATTTTCTTTTTCTTTTTCTCTTTCTAGATTTTTTTTCTTTTACTAACTAATTTTTTGCAGTTAAGTTAACTAGTTTTAAGTAATTAAGTGACTATAAGTTTGAACTCAATGGCAAAATCAAGATGAGAGAATCCTTAATTCTCAGAGGAGAGTAAAAAAAAAATCCTAAAATTGACCATCTAGAATTTGTTTACGTGATTATGTATCTCACATACACAATAGTTTAAAGCTTGGGATGATGAAGATAACCTAAAATACTTCTAAAAAAAACACACACAAAAACAACAAATCTTAATTATCTTGGTCTCAGAAAGCCTTGATATTTGCGCAAAAGGTAGTTAGACAAGTTGAGAAAAAAAAGAAGTGGTTACATGTGATTAAAAGCGATAAAAATGGTAATGATTTGAAACATCATAGCCAATAAAGTTGTAATACTTTGAAACTTCAGAAAAATAATAATACATCAAGTAGTTAGATTTCTTGGTCTCGGGAAGCCTTGGTATTTAATGGTTACATGTGAGTAAAAGCGATAAAGTGGTAATAATTTGAAACAGCATAGCCAATGAAGTGGTAATACTTTGAAGTTTCAGAATAATAATAATAAAACAACTAATTTAATTATCAAGTAGCTAGATATCTTGGTCTCGGGAAGCCTTAGTATTTACGCAAAAGATAGCTAGACAAGTTGAGAAAGAAATGGTTACATGTGAGTAAAAGCGACAAAGTGGTAATAATTTGAAACAGCATAGCCAATTAAGTGGTAATACTTTGAAGTTTCAGAATAATAATAATAAAACAACTAATTTAATTATCAAGTAGCTAGATTTCTTGGTCTCGGGAAGCCTTAGTATTTACGCAAAAGATAGCTAGACAAGTTGAGAAAAAAGTGGTTACATGTGATTAAAGCGACAAAGTAGTAATAATTTGAAACATCATAGCCAATGAAGTGGTAATACTTTGAAAATTCAGAAAATAATAATAAAACAACTACCAAGTAGCTAGATATCTTGGTCTCGGGAAGCCTTGTTATTTACGCGAAAGATAGTTATAATAGCTGACAAAAATGATAAAATAACTAATTTAATTATCAAGTAGCTAGGTATCTTGGTCTCGGGAAGCCTTGGTATTTACGCGAAAGTAGTTATTTTTTGACCGAAAAATGATAAAACAACTAATTTAATTATCAAGTAGCTAGGTATCTTGGTCTCGGGAAGCCTTGGTATTTACGCGAAAGATAGTTAGAACAGTTGACCGAAAAATGATAAAGCAACTAATTTAATTATCATGTAGCTAGGTATCTTGGTCTCGGGAAGCCTTGATATTTACGCGAAAGATAGTTAGAACAGTTGACCGAAAAATGATAAAGCAACTAATTTAATTATCAAGTAGCTAGGTATCTTGGTCTCGGGAAGCCTTGGTATTTACGCGAAAGATAGTTAGAACAGTTGATCAAAAAATAATAAAGCAACTTATTTAATTATCAAGTAGCTAGGTATCTTGGTCTCGGGAAGCCTTGGTATTTACGCGAAAGATAGTTAGAACAGTTGACCGAAAAATGATAAAGCAACTAATTTAATTATCAAGTAGCTAGGTATCTTGGTCTCGGGAAGCCTTGGTATTTACGCGAAAGATAGTTAGAACAGTTGACCCAAAAATGATAAAGCAACTAATTTAATTATCAAGTAGCTAGGTATCTTGGTCTTGGGAAGCCTTGGTATTTACGCGAATGGTCTCGGGAAGCCTTGGTATTTACGCGAAAGATAGTTAGAAAACAGTTGACCCAAAAATGATAAAGCAACTAATTTAATTATCAAGTAGCTAGGTATCTTGGTCTCAGGAAGCCTTGGTATTTACGCGAAAGATAGTTAGAACAGTTGACAGAAAAATGATAAAGCAACTAATTTAATTATCAAGTAGCTAGGTATCTTGGTCTCGGGAAGCCTTGGTATTTACGCGAAAGATAGTTAGAACAGTTGACCAAAAAATGATAAAGCAACTAATTTAATTATCAAGTAGCTAGGTATCTGGTCTCGGGAAGCCTTAGTATTTACGCGAAAGATAGTCAGAACATTGACCGAAAAATGATAAAGCAACTTATTTAATTATCAAGTAGCTAGGTATCGTAGTCTCGGGAAGCCTTGGTATTTACGCGAAAGATAGTTAGAACAGTTGACCGAAAAATGATAAAGCGACTAATTTAATTATCAAGTAGCTAGGTATCTTGGTCTCGGGAAGCCTTGGTATTTACGCGAAAGATAGTTAGAACAGTTGACCGAAAAATGATAAAGCGACTAATTTAAGTATTAAGTAGCTAGGTATCTTGGTCTCGGGAAGCCTTGGTATTTACGCGAAAGATAGTTAGAACAGTTGACCGAAAAATGATAAAGCGACTAATTTAATTATTAAGTAGCTAAGTATCTTGGTCTCGGGAAGCCTTGGTATTTACGCGAAAGATAGTTAGAACAGTTGACAGAAAAATGATAAAGCAACTAATTTAATTATCAAGTAGCTAGGTATCTTGGTCTCGGGAAGCCTTGGTATTTACGCGAAAGATAGTTAGAACAGTTGACCGAAAAATGATAATGCAACTAATTTAATTATCAAGTAGCTAAATATCTTGGTCTCGGGAAGCCTTGGTATTTACGCGAAAGATAGTCAGAACAGTTGATCGAAAAATGATAAAACAACTAATTTAATTATCAAGTAGTT